>KL258876.1:3196-59469 GCA_000699545.1 Podiceps cristatus | reverse complement strand
AAAATATAAACACCCCCAATTTTTTCATGATCAGTATTTCATTATAGCATGTCATCTACATCCCATACTGATAAGCACAATATACAATTGCATTTCCTTCCCTTCAGAGCTTGCAGTCTATATCAGCAAAGCAGGATACAACAAATGAATGTTACAGCACCAGACCTCCTCCCACAAACATATACATGCCTGATGTCAGACAATCAAATATGCCAGGGGACTAATCATGAGCACAGAGCATGCATAAATATTTGCAGTATTAAGCCTACTAACTCGGGTAAAAGAGGTTAGCTATGTGGTTGCTTAGCTTTTATGTAAATGACTTTGTTTTTCAAAGCTGGAAACCCTTGCAAAATACTTTTATGTTTAATCAAATCCAAATAAAATGATTCTACAATGTACTGAAGGGCTTCACATGATGAGTCAGTGTCAATGTCAGCTATTTAGCCTCATGGCAAGCACTTTTGGTCCCAGTCCAGGTCCCATTGAAATCGGTGGGAGTCCTTTCCCTGATTGCAACATGAGCCTTTGTTACTAAATTATCTCAAGCCGATGAACTGTGAAACAGAAAAGTTACTTTTACTAACCATTCCTAATCCAGAATTATTAAGGATAATTGTAAACGAGTAGTAACTAATTCAGTAATTAGGTCTGAAAACCTACTCAGTGCATAGCTAATAAATAAGGGTTTGGTATTCATTTTTCATACTTCAAGACGCTCTGAACAAGAAATATCACAGGTCAAATGAACAGTCCCACAACCTATGTGATAGGTTGAAAGTGGGGAAAGAGGAGACAAAAGTGTGTATTTTCCATCCTACACCTCAGCAAACAGACTTGTGGTTTTGTCCATTTCATAGTCACAGTGCTGTAAATCTGAGATTTAGATCTGTACCCACTTGATGCTCAGTGCTCTTTGGGGCAAGGAAATCAATGGGCTTTAGTTCTACCTTTACTGTAAGGCATATGCCTTGAACAAAATGTGAAAGAAACATGCATTTGAGCAACTATACAACACAAAAATTAGCTTGGTGGATCAAAATCAATGTCAGCACATGAAGTGTAGTATTGAATCTACACAATAAAGTATTCTGACTACTATGAAAACACTTTTTAATTGAAGAAATAAAAGAGCAAAGCCATTTTTTTATTATTTCTCTGTCTCATTGCCTTTAAATATCAGCTGGAGAAGTGATGTCCTCAATTACATAGGTTTCAGAGGAAAATAAGATGCCTGCTTTTTCACTTCGCTTTCACACAGGCACAACAAGCAACTTCAAAGGAGAATAGATAAGAGATGAAGGAGCTGAAGAAAAGAAATAGCAATAATAATAGTCCCAGAACTGATTCAGGGGTTGACAGAAAAACACTGCATAACACATTTGCCCATATTCCCATCACAAAATGGTGGGAATTATCTCATCTAACCTCAGTCATCTAAAACTGAAGCTTATATTTTGAATGTATTAGCTAAGTCCTGTAGGCAGTGGAGAAAGGCACAAATAGAAGGTAATTCTTTCAGTGTTATGATAAATACAGTAAGTAGGGCAAATTGCCTTCTGGAAGGGTCTGCCTCACTCTTTTGACCATAAAAGGTCTACACAAATAGGTTAGGCCCCTCAAAGTAGAACAATTGCATATGAATACACTGAATAGATAGCTAACGTATTATCTAAACATTGTATCTATAGCTGTGCCTATAGGTAAGTACTTAAATAACTATGTATCTACAACTTTTTAACACAGTTCAGTCCATAGGCGGTGGAGACAAAAAAAAAAAAAAAAAAAAAAAAAAAAGGAGACCAGATTCATCTCCTGTTCACTCTCTGCCTCCATACTGTTATAATCTAGGAATCGCAGGACAGATGTCTCCCAAGCATACAGTAACAGCAGTGCGCTTGTGACCGCACACTCAACCTTAACTCTGTCCAAAGCCTCTTGAAAATGGAAACTCACTTTGTTCACTGGACACCTTTTCATGACTGCACAACTGAGACCCAGATGTAAATTTATTGTATCTTAGCTTAAACAGCAACTCTTACACCCTTAAAATGTATGCAAAGGTTTCTGTGCCTAATTCCTAGGAATCATGCCCGTTTGGAAGTTCACAGCACTGAATCCAAGCTTTCCACATTGCCCGATCTAGCAAAGAGTAAAAAGCAGACAAGGTCCTTATTCCTGATCAGTCTGAACTGAAAGCATGTTATATCACGCCCAGTTCACATCTGGACCAAATCAAGTAGTTCCATCAGCCTGGAAACTTGGGCACAGACTGAAGGACAGTCTGGGCTACGGTCCATATCCCGCCTCACAAGGCTGTGTTGTGTTCAGCTTTCTTGGCCTCAATCACCCCTCCGAGTGACTCCCGGCACGTCTCACACTCGCAGGTGAGGAGTCTGTGAAATGCATGCAAGAAGAGTTTGTGCTGCCTCATTCTCTAAGACAATGGGATAGCTACCACAGCACACTGCGAGCCTGACAAGAAGCAATGGGGGTACAACTGACTGCTCCAAGAGATTCTGAGGCTTTAACATGGGAGTGAGATAACCCAATCCATACCATTTGGCACAGGCATCCTGGACCGTTCTCTGGGAACACCACCAGAAATATATAGCCTATGTAGATGACCTGACAAAAACCAAGTTCCTACCTCTGCGCTAGGCAAGCAGGTACCACTTCTCAGCATCCTCAGCATGGATCTCCTCCAAAGTAAGGAATCTATCACCAGATTTTTCTATCGCCAGAAAACACAAGAGGGACCCAAATTAGCCAATAACGTTAAAACATTGTCTCAGATCCATAAATGCCAAGGTAAGACAGGATGGTTGCTCTAGATGTCCAGAAACAAATCAGTCCTATGTCATGATGATAATGAACATTCAGCTAGAATGTTGAAGGTTACACTTTCTGGTGCCTGGTCCAACAAATAACATCCCAGATCACCCAACACTTTACTGGTTAAAGCATTTGCCTATTAGGGAAAGCAAAGACTTGATCTCAGGCATGTCATACATCTGAATTTTGGCTACTAGAGATACCAATTTTTCTAAATATGTACATGTATTGGGTGCAGGTGGCAAGATTTTGGTGGGGGGTGGTGCTGCAGGGATGGCTTCTATGAGATAAGTCAGAGGTTGCCCTCGGTGCAACCACACACAGACTGTTCCATAGCAGACCCATCGCGGGACACAGCTGAGCCCATCAGCCATGCTTCTGGTGCTTCTGGGAGAACATATTTAAGAAAGGGTAAAACACCATATGGCACAGAGGTAAATAAATAAATAAATAAAAAAGTGTGAAAAACAGCCCTGTGAGCACCAAGGTGAAAGAAGGGGAGGAAGGAAGTGCTCCAGGGACCAGAGCAGAGATTCCCCTATAGACTATGGAGAGACCATGGTGGAGCAGTCAGCCCATGGAGAGGACCATGTCAGAGCAGATATCCACATTGTAGCCCATGAAGGTCCCCACACTGAAGCATGAGGATATTTCCTGAAGTAACTGTGGTCCATGAGAGGCTGTGCTGGAGCGGGTTTGTCCTGAAGGACTGCAGCCCATGGGGAAGACCCACACTGGAGCAGGGGAAAGTGTGAGGAGGAAGGAAGGTAGAGAAGAACTGCGGTGGACCGATCATAACACCCCATGCCCACCCCTCTGAGCTGCGTGGGGCAGAGGGAGGTAGAGGAGCTGGGAATGAAGGACTGAAGTTGAGCCCAGGAAAAAAGAGAGGGGGAAAGGTGTTATTGCAATTTTGTCTTTGTTTCCCACCATTCAAATCTATTTTATTGGGCAATAAACTAA
Source organism: Podiceps cristatus (assembly GCA_000699545.1). NCBI lineage: Eukaryota > Metazoa > Chordata > Aves > Podicipediformes > Podicipedidae > Podiceps > Podiceps cristatus. Next base: position 55,671 of record KL258876.1, on the reverse strand, counting down.
ATTAATTTGCTCCAAATTGAGTCTGTTTTGCCCATGACAGTAACTGGTAAGTGATACCCCTGCCTGTATTTCAACCCACGAGCTTTATCATCTTATTTTCTCCCCCATCCTGTTCAGGAAGGGGGGTGAGAGGGCAGCTGGGTGGGTAACCAAAGTCAACCCACCACAATGTATTTGTTCCCCAGCTTTCATTTGTGAAGACAACAGGTCAAGGCAATTTTGAGACTCCACTCTGGAAGGTTGGTTTGAGCTATGTTTTCAACCTGCACATTATCCGGGATGCAGCATCAGTGCATAGAGAGTTCTTCACACGATCTTCAAAGCAAAATCTTCAGTGCTTTCTGTGCTTCATAGCAGATGAGTGGTTGTTTTGAGCATTTTGCTGCTGGGTAACTGGTGCCTAGGAGAGTGAGAGTAAGACCTGAATGTCTGGGCAGTGGTGACAAGAAAAAAAGAAAAAAAAATGAAGCAACCATGATTAAGGGCTAAAATTTAAAGAATTCTCCAGCTCTGCAGTTGGGGCCAGACCTTCAGAAAGAGTTCAGCTCCAAACCAAGTAGGGAGATCTGAAAGAGTCCTCAAAACCCAGCAGCTGCTACTGAGACCAGTGGGGCTATTCATAAGAGCAGGGATCTGCTTGTGCCAGACTTAGAGGAGCTGAACCTGTTTTGAGCTCTGATATGGCAAACGTTACAAGACAAGTGAGGTGAGGGAAAAAAGAAAGAGTATCCACAGCAGCAACATGCAATTATAGTCTTAAAATAAGTGTGAAGTTTCATGGCTCAAGTGCAACACATTTTAGAAAAATAATGATTATATTCTCACTTCCTGTGGGCCTTAAGTAGGGCATTAACTTGCAGGAAGAGAAAGCACTGATTTGGACATTTATGGCTAGGACATACATCTAAATTAATTGTGACTCAGAGTGAATTTATGCTAAGTTTATTTAAAATAAGATAGATGGGCAAGTGGCAGCCAGGGTCTGGTTGAAAAGTGACATTATTTGTGGAGACAGACTATTGTATTGCAGCAAAAGAGAATTCCATCTTCTATTAATAGTGGTCAGTGGGAATTCACGCTGAGACTTTTACTTCACTGACATATCCATTTCATTAAAAGTTTCTTCATCCAGACCCTTTCTTCAGTTTTCATAGTAACTCTTAGCGTGTGTGAGCAAGCAAAAGGCTTCTCTGGAAAGGATCCAGCTACCACTGATTTTGAAGGAGGGATTCTCAAGTACTTCAGATGAGACCTACAATTCATCATTATAATCAGTACAGCATGGCTTTACACAACCTTGGGAGCAGCTCAGGGGCGGGAGAAGGGGGGCCCAGGGTTGCCATTGGAGGGCTCTGCCCAGGTGCTCGGGTCAGGCGGTGAAGATACAACTGGTGAACAAAGACCCAGCTTGGGGTGCATCCCCATTCCTCTTTACATGGCAAACCCTCTTCATTCTACCCAACCCGGCCACTTGGCTCCCTCTCCAGTCAGTCTGAGGGCAAGCAGCTGACACTCCTCTATCCAAGGCAGGTGGCCTCTCCTATGGAAATGAGCCAATTAAAGGGGCCTTTGGAGGGGCACAATTGGCCAGCTTAAGCCGTGGCTCAGCTATAGAATTGAAGATAGAGAGGTGATGAACAGGAGAATTTTCAGCTGCATAATTTTTGACCCAGTACATTAGTAGTGTGGGTTAAAACAGAGGAGGGCATTTTGGCATGTGAATCTTTTTCCTTTCTTTGAGTCCAAAGTGCCAAGAAATAAATTGAGAAGTGTGAAGTAACAGTGCAGTGGGTTTTTTTCTGTACATCTTTTTAACACTACTAATGATGGGTTTTCCACATTATGGCCCGTGTCTATTTTAGCCCTGATTTTGTATCTACTTACAGGATTAGAAAGATTAAGTGCTAATTAGAGCACAGGGGATTAATAACTGCTACTTCTGCAATGCACGTTTTTCTTAATCTTGTCTTTAATTCCAGTGGAGATTGGTCCATGTTACAAAGCCAGAGTTTGCCAAAGGTTACTAAACACACAATAGAAGGTGCTGGGTATTAGTTTTCTTGTATATGCTGAATAGGCATCATCCATTAGGCTAAAGAAGGAATTACATGGACGGTAGGAAAAAGCATGCTTTGTTTCTGAGGAAAACAAAAAGCTGTCTCTTCATTGTTCTGTTGGAAGAACTGTTAACCCAACTTTCCCCTTTTTTACATTTTCATATCTAAAACTTCTAATTTGAGCATTGTAATATGTACAACATCTTGTTAATTCAAAGTATATTCAAATATTACTGAAACAATACATATGGTAAAATGAGAACTAGAAACATGTGAAAATGACAAATAGGGAAAAACTGGCCACTCTCTTTTCATTGGCTCTTGACTGGGAAAATCATGGTGCTGTTCATTAGCAGGATAGTTTCCTTCTGTTTTCATGTTAAAGCTCAGTTGTAACATACTAATAGTCATACATTTGCAAGTAAGTTTAGAATTATTTGGTTGCTTGATGGAAATACATAACAAACCAGGTCGATACAACAGTTGTTCGTGTGTAAAACATGGCCAGGATCTTTTCCAGAGAGGAATGACTTAGAGGAAGGTTTTAATTTCCAGCCAACAAAGGATTCAATTTGCATACAGGTGTTACAGGGCTTCTCTCTGAATTCATGGATCATTGCTAGTTTCAGATGTCAGGACACAAGATGGGTCAAAGGCAATGTGAGATGACTTGCAGCTAGTTAAAGGAGTTTGAGGTCAAGGCTGCTAACATCAGAGCTCTTGTTTTCCACCAAGTGACGCCAGATGTACCAGGATCTCATTCAATTACGTATTTCTCACTGTGGCTCAAGGAGCAGGTTGGGTTCTGCACAAGGGGGATGACTACAACATTTTAATTTTTTTTTTTTTAATTCTAGGATAGAGCAGCCTACCATCTCTTGGGTGGAGGATGGGATCCACTTGCTCAAAAGCACAGAGCAAGGATCATCCATTACGATCAAGCAGGATCTGCAAGGAGGGGAAGTAGAGCATGGTCCTTCTTCATGGTGTCTGCAGAGGCTTTGAATCAGTATTCCTTCCATGCACAGAATGACAGTTACACAACAGTCCCCTCCAAGGCAGCCACAGCCTAAAAACTGGTTCCTCGTGTCATTGAGAAAGGAACCCTTTCTGGTTTGTCCCTCCTCTTCTGGACCCTGAATGGTTTAGTGAAGGTGTAGGTGCAGCTGTGACACATTTGTTGTTCTTCCTCCAGCCTTGTAAAGAATTATTAGATATGTTTCCTGGGCTTCCATTTAACGCAGAGGTACCTTGAGTAAGAGAAACCGGGGTCTGCAGAAGGCCTGTGCCACTTTGGAGCAGGAAACTCTCATGCAGGTGGGCCTGGTTTTCAGAAGACCTTCCCAGGATTTTGTAAAGATCGTGGAGGAACTGCAAAGAGTCAAATTACTCTGTCCCTGTATAATGAAATGATCAGAGACAAAGTCTAAGATCCCTAAAGAGTTTTTCTTCCTCAGATCTCTTACTGTGTGTGACCAGAGCCAATCTTCTCTCTGCTAAATCAGTTCTTAGTAGATAATTCCCAGAGAAGTACTGATGCTTAATAAATTCTCAGATCTCTCTGTTCAAAACAGTTTAGCATTAAGAGGTCTGCTGAAAACTATCTGAAAACCATCCTAAGTGTAAGAAAAACAATTCTCCAGAAGTCTTTAGAGAGGACGAGGGAGGAGAGATAGGGAATGGGAGCAAATACTGCAGGAATGATCACTGATAAATATACTGGTAGACTGTGGATGCAACAAGCCACCTTTTAGAAACTGAGTGGGACTGTCTTACGGAAATCCCATTATAGTCCACATGTGCTACATATTTCAGGAGACTAGACATTTGATGTCTCTTCCTGCCCTCAGACACCAAACTGTGCATGACCAGAGAGTACAGCCTCTTCATTCTTCTTGCCAGAAGAAACCCTTGTCAAGGTCAAATACATTATTCTGCACAACAAAAAACCCCACAGAAACACATTTTCCAAAGCCAAGCCCTTATCCTAATTCTATACTACACAAAGTTATCATGACCCAGCTGGTAAAGAAAGCCTTTAGTGGTACACACCTAATGTCTGTAGCCTGCTAGGAGTGAATGGAACACAGACCCACCACCCCTGGTACCTCCCTGATGTGGCTGTCCTGGAGAATATGTATTTTAACAAACTGTACTTCATTATTCTGGGCTGCATCAAGAGAAGCGTGGCCAGCAGGTTGAGGGAGGGGATTCTGCCCCTCTGCTCCGCTCTGGTGAGACCCCCCTGCAGTGCTGCCTCCTGCTCTGGGGCCTCAGCACAAGAAGGACATGGAGCTGTTGGAGCGGGGCCAGAGGAGGGACACAGAGATGATCCGAGGGCTGGAGCACCTGAGGGCAGGCTGAGAGAGCTGGGGGTGTGCAGCCTGGGGAAGGGAAGGCTGCGGGGAGATCTAATTGCAGCCTTCCAGTACTTAAAGGGGGCCTATAGGAAAGATGGGGAAAATCTTTTTAGTAGGGACAATGGTGACAGGACAAGGGGTAATGGTTTTAAACAAAACCAGGGTAGGTTTAGGCTGGATATAAGGAAAAAATTCTTTACAATGAGGGTGGTGAAGCACTGGAAGGGGTTCCCCAGAGAGGTGGTGGAGGCCCCATCCCTGGAAACATTCAAGCCCAGGTTGGACGGGGCTCTGAGCACCTGATCTGGGTAATGGTGTCCCTGCTCACTGCAGGGGGGTTGGACTAGATGGGCTCTGGGGGTCCCTTCCAGCCCAAAAAATTCTATGATTCTATCATTTTTACTTCAAGAAGGGTTTGGCAAGAACAAGGGATTGCAGCTGATTTCACTAGTGTATTATTCCCCTGGATTTTTGTCGTAATACCTATAACTGAATTTTTAAGTCCTCCTTCTTTTATTTTTTTTCCGACTTTTTATATAATAGCTTGGTCTCCTCTCACACGTATTTCATCAGCACTTACATTCATACAGCTTGTCGGTCATACAACTCAAGCATCTCCTACTGAGCCTAGCCCTGGCCTCGCAGAAGATGAGGCGAGTGGTTTTCGCAGGCGAGACCAGGCAGGACGCGTCGGCCCGTGGCGTCTCCACCAGAGGGAGCTGCCCGAGTGCCTTTGGGAGACTTCTCGGCCCAATTCAGATTAAAAAAAATAACTATTCCACCTTTGAACTCTTGTTATTTAGAAAAAAGGATGCAGTTGTGACAGGCATAAAGGGGAATTATTCAAAGACTGTTGTACAGTGCAGCACCTCAAATCTTTGCTCCGCTTCATTCTAGTCTCATCCAATCTTGTACAGTCTGGTACAACACTACAAAACAAGCTTTGTTGATTTAATCAAACAAAGCAGTCTTGAATTAGGGTGGTTATGCCAGCTATTGAGATCCACAGTGTGACTCTGATGGACTGAGGTTTGAGAAGAAAAGGCAAACTAGATTTTTATAGCTAAAAACACTCATCAATATACGATATTGCCTAGGATAGACCATAGTATTTCTTACAAAAGTAGTGTCCATTAGTACTAATACGAAGGCTCTGTCTCTTTAAATACAGAACCTCTGCTTCAAGACTGATTCATCTTTAGTGTATCTTCTCTTTTTAGTAGTGATTTCTATTCCAGTTCTGCTCTGCTTTCCAACATCACCTTTTGTTTACAACAGAGGGTCTCTGTTTTCCCCTGGTTATGTCCAATGCCTTTCCATCACACATATTTTCATGTATCCTGACACATATATTGCATGCATGGCGATGCACAAATGTGCATCTGCATTTCCCATTAAATGAGGGATTCAAAGCTATTCTTGGGTCCAGACTTGCCTTGTTGTCTTCAGACTGGAGCTGAGCTCCAAGATTGTCTGGAAGGGAAAAGGCAAAGTAAGCTCTTTAACTTAACCCCCACCTTCTGATCCATGAGCTCTAGACAGATTGGGCACAGGAAAGCTCAAGTATGATCTCGCTTAGTTCTGGGACTGGCTTTTCTTAAGTACAACATGCATTCACAAAGCTGGAGCTGAGCTACAGCCAGACACAGGAAGGCACAGCAGGCCTGGGGCAGAATTTGCTGTGCTAGAGGTCTGCTGCACATTGTCTATGGGATAGACAGAGCCAGAGCTCCACATGGCTTAAACCTGAAAATCTCAGTCCCTGACAATCAAAGTAAAAATAACTTTTTCTATGGACTTTATCATGGAAATTCCAGAGGCCTGACTTGTTTTCACAGCATTGGGGCTTGTCAGTTCTAGCACAGGTAGCTCCTCATCTGATTAACCAAAACTCAAAGTAGGACACAGCCCTCACACAGTGCCAGTATATGACAGTTTTAGTCATACCCAGTTTACTCAAAAATGAGGAACCTACACTAATATGCCTACATGAAGCACTCTGCTATCAAGCTACTCATTGAAGGACTAGTCAATGCAGTCAATTGTGCCTAGAGAGAAATTTGGTTCACCCTACAGTAGTCACTAACACTTGGTATCACATGCAGATACTTAAACTCACATGTCTTGGTCTCATTGGCCTTAGACTGTGAGCAGAATTCCCCTGTCCCCCCGAGTGCTTTAAAAAGGGTAACTTTCAGGAACATTAGTTCAGAGAATTACAGTGTCAGAGAGATGCAGAACCCAACCCAGCCTCTGGAGTTTCACCCCCGTTTTGCCACTTCACTCCAGTCTACCTCCAAATAGAATAGAGAGTTTATTTTTCTCCTTTCCTTAATAGCCAAAATAGCCTCAGTGTTTGGGCACAGCCGATAAACAGATGGAGCACAGGTCTGAATCGTGTTCTTTGCCAGAACTGGGCAAACATTTCTGACGTAGGATGAGGTTACCCTGCTCAGGAGGTGAGTATGGTAACACATTCATTCTCCCCACGTGAACAACCATCTGTTGAAGATGATAGGTAAAGCTCATAGGACCTCCATTGTTCTAGAAAGTCAGACCTCCTTCACCTGTATATGGGATCTACTTTTTCAGAAATACATTTCAGACTAACCTATTTGCAGTGACAATCTGGCAAGCTAGAAAAGTGAGAACATCTCATTTCATTTAAGAGGAAGTAGCTTGTACTTCATGAAAGAGGAATAACTACATTCCTGACACTGGCCAGCACAAGACCTACATGGTCTTGCTGCCCCTTTGGTTTTGAGAGGAGCCAGGTCAGAGGAGTACCTCCCTTCTCAGTGCAGGGACAGTGTGATGTTTTCCTCACTGAGATTTTACCTCCTGGCCCTTCACAGAATAGGAGAACAGTGGGCTGGAGCCGAGGCAGGCACCCAGCAGAGCTTAACTGTGCAGGCCGTTCTCTCATCTGAAGAGGTAGCTTGCAGGCAGACATACAGACCTCCTTCCACTGCTGGATGGCACTGAGGGATTCACCCTGGGCAGAGGTTGGACATGGCCTTTCTGCTGCTGCTTTCTCCCAGGTGTGCCTTCAGCAAAGGGCAGTTCTGTTGTACTTTGGAGGGTCCCAGCCATCAATGCTACATGGGACTGCCATTCTGGGGCAGCGTGGGAGTCTCTGTACGGTGAAGGAATGTGTCCGAGAGACCTCTCAGAAAATACTTGGCACAGTCTAGGACTTAATTGACTCCAGAATGGAAAAAGCACAAGTGAAATGTCTCTCAATGACTACGAATACCTAAATTCAAGTCCAATTATAGAAGGAGGAGGTGAAAAGTAAAGAGCACTTTTTTTTTTCTCAGGCTCCAGGGCCAAGATCTGGGTGGTTTTGAAGTCATCCTACAAGGAAGAAAAGAAAGGCTGAAGCTTACTGTGACCTAAATAACGCAAAAGAATTAGGTACTTGTGATCAAAGGGTTGAATGATGCATATACACATCTTCCTAAATAATAGAATGGGTGTGGGAAATGACATGTCATTATTCCTCTGAAATAAAGCAAATCACCTGCTCAGAAAAAAGGAGTTAATCTGTTTTTATACAGTTAAGAATAATGCCACATTATTTTTTCTAAAGTTAGCAGCTCACAAGCTGAAACTCCAGTGCTTGTAGCATCTGGCTTTCTGGCATCACGCTGTACTTATCACAATGAAGCTTTCCTTTACCAGTTTTATAAGGACTGGTGGAGAATGGCCATTACCACAAAGGCCTACATCCACTGAGCTCCAGAACAGCAGTAGGTCTAAGGTACCTCAGAGTTTCTTTCTTTCCTTCTAGAGAAAAAATATGCAGAAAACCTGATACTGACATTTCAAAAAAGCTGCAGAACTTTGAAAGGACTCAAAGTCCTCTTCTGGGGGCTTAATTGCACAGGTAAGACCTTTCCATCCAGCTGTACCCTTTATTAGTTGTCTTCCAAACCAGAAGTGAGTGCGTGACAATCTCGTCCTAAAATTCTGCATTTTGACATTTCCAGTTTCCAAGGCAGGCAGCTAGAGAGTAAATCCTGAAAGCTGTCAGACTCATGTAAGTCAATAAGGGGTTTCTTTTTATCTTTTCTCAAATGCTAAGGCTTCAAATACTGAATAAATGAGCACATAACCATAGTAATGGCTGAACGATTTATCTTGAAAAGATAATGGCTATATTTTATCACATGAATGCATAGGAACAGCATAGAGACTTCTCCTCAAAAGCGCTCTCCAGAGGAATTCCTCTCGGCTGTTCATGTTTAGTGACAGTATGAAGGGCTCAGCATTCATAAAGAGGCTTGGGAGATTGAAAACCTGAGAAGTCATTTCCATCAGACCTGGGAGACCAAAATCACAGAGCTTATTTACCCCCTAGAGAGTTTCCAATTAAATACCATTTCAATGGAATAACCAAACTTTCCTGACTCTCCTTTACTGATGCAGGGCCATATTTATGTCCAAGTTATGTGCAAAGAATTCCCTAGCAGCAGATTGGAAAAGAAATGTAACTTGAACTTTCTCTCCCCCACACATCTGAGAGAAGTGATCAGGTGATTTTCTTTCTCTGTGTTTAAATATCCATTCCACTTCTGTTGATGTTTTTTCCTTGACAGTGATGACACAGAGCAGATGAAAGATAGTAAATCCAGCCACCAAAATCACTTATCACCATTTGACCTCTCCCATCACAGGTTTGGCCTTGGCAGTTTAAAATCCATCACTTTTTATGTTTGTACCTATCTTCTTTCATACAAGTGCTTCCTACATGTTGGGAGAGCCAAGACAAGCCACATTGCCCTCTGTGCTTGCTGTCCTGACTGCCAGGCTCCCTAGCAGCACACTGTTGGGTTTTGGGTTGGGTTTTTGGTTGGTTTGTTTGTTTTTTGGTTTTTTGGTGGTTTTTTTTCCTTAAAAGGTAGGAGGTTGTCCTATTTTCTACCCAAGAAAAGGATTTTGTAGTAGTTGAAGAGCTCCTTAGAAAAAAGCAAGAACAACTTTGTTTGAAGAAGTTGCTTCCTCAAAAGAGGTTGGCCTGTTCAGAAAGGCATGTCAGCTAATGAGTGTTGGAGTTTCAGGCCTGAGAGGCCTGATGTGTAAACACATCAAATTCATGCCTTCAACTCCCCGTATCCGTAGGCTCTTGCATCGGACAAAGGCCGTGTGTCAGGGAGAAAGGGCACCCTCTCCATCTTATCTAACAACGACTCCATGACAATGCCCCAGGGCTGAGCACCTACTGGTCTCAAGCCAGGAAGGCAAGGCCTCAGTGGCAAAGCCCATCTTCTCGAGGCTTCAGTGGCCCTCTGAGAGACAAGCAGAGATGAGCTGGATTGAACCAGGGAGGCTTTCAAGGCAGCCTCTCCTGCTGAGAAAGCAAAGCAAAGTCAGAACATGCGGCTCAAGAAGCAGCATCCAAGCAACAGGGTTGTCTGAGCTTGAAGGCACTATTTCAGGCAACAGATGTCTAAGGTAAACTTGTGGTCTGGGAAAGTAGAATCTGACTATCTAGTTCTGCAGTCTTCATTTCTAGTTTCTTAAAGGCAGACCTGGTAATCCAGTTGTGGAAAAAAAGCTGGCTATGTTTTATCACTGTATCACCCTAACAGTAACTTATATTTGGATGGATTTATTCGCACATCTTTTGCGAACTACTTGAATCTTCTTCTGTGTGGACCCTGGTGAAGTTCTACACCATCTGCTGCAAGAAAGCAGCCAATTGTTGAACTTTTCCTGATCCTTCATTGTTAACAGCAAAAATCACATTCAAGACTGTCTTCAGTTTTCCTTCTTCTACCTCCTTTCTAACAGTGTGTAAATCACATCAGGCTAATGCACAGTTTTATATTCAGTTTAAATGATTTCAATTGACCTGCAATCTGTGTTCTGCAGTACAACATGGGCAAGTTTGTAGTCTAAGGAACAGAGAGATCAGCACTCCCCTAACTACTCCACATATTCATCTATCAACAGGAAAGCCAAACAGCTAATAAACAGCCCCATAAGTACAGATAATATATCCGTCAGCAGAGAGAAAGCAGGACTGTCCACATCAAAGTACATAAGCCTCTTTTTTCAGCACGTGCAGCTAAACTGTAACTTCTCCTAAGATTCACCTACTTAAGGGGACACAATTACACTGATCAAATATCTGTGGGCAACTTTCCATCAACGCCTCTTTACAAACCACGGAATAACTTCCTTGAGAAAGAAAGAAAAAATGGAATAAAGAACTATTTTAATTATATTCATAATGATTTATTTGAAAATATGTTCTCATTATACTGTTATCTAAGCACAACCCATTGTAAGGCAGAAGTAGTTTGGTTCCACCTGAATTTAAAGTCATTATTATAATTATTCTCACCAGAACAGCCATTAATCACATTAACAATGCCTGGCTCGCAGAAAATATGTGATAAGTAGCTATATTATGAGTTACTATTATTTTTCTTACATTCTTTAAGTCTTACTTGAGTATTTATTTTCTATGAAAATGTTTTGAGAAAAAAAATGATCTTACCTTCAGATTGATGTGTGGCAAGAGGTGTCTGGGTCTCCTTGGAGTAAGATACCACCTCCCGAGGTAAGAAATCCACTTGGGTAATCTTTGACACCCCTAGTTTGTGCAGTCTGCGTCTAAGATGGAATACATGACATCAAAAGGTTAGTCATGTTAAATGTAAATCAGCAGCAGGAACAAGAGTGTTTGCTTTTATGAACAGGATGAAAAAAAATACTAGAGTGGTTGCTAAGATGAAACACAATACACTATGCATGAGAAGCACCTAATCGTAGTGAAGAAAATTAACCTGGGAACTATTTACCATAATAAAACAGTTACTGAACCTCTAGATCATGCTGCAGAGAGGGACTGTAAATGGGAGAGAGGAATGACCTGCTTGTGCCCCTGGTAACATGCAACAAAATTCTCTTTCATACCATCATTATTACACTGCTCTGCCTGCTCAAAAGAGTGAATCCTCAGCCTGGGATACCCAATGGTGGAAAGGGCACAGTGGGTGTAAACCAGGCTGGATTAAGACTGTCAGATGTTCACCTGAGAGCAATAATAGAGCCTATAATTGGCAAGGTGGGTAATTTCCATAAACAAGGAGATTTTATCTTCCACAGGAGTCATTAGTGGAATTGATGTAGGTTTATGATTAGTAGAGTCCTAATGCAAGGGTTGGAGGGGAGCTCTGAAACATAGCTGGAACAGGGCAAGTGTAGCCTTCTTTTTCTACTACTTCCCTTACTTTAAATAAACCATATGAAATAAATCAATAAAGCCAACTAACTTTAAGTGTGTAAGGGAAAAAGAAGAGAGACAGCTGAACATGGTCATGAACACTTTTAGTCATACACAGTTCACTCAACAGTGGGGGACAGGGAAATGAATTTATTTCCTGAGTATTATTTGACTGTCTGTAGGGAGGGAAGAATAAACAGTTACTTGCAAGTGTTTTACTGGAAAAAATGCCAACTTTCAGCAGAAAAAAGAATATGCACATAATAAACAAATCAACTAAGTAAGTCCAGTTGCCTAGATCAACAAGTGCAAGCATGCTTATACGTTTATGGAAAATAAATTCATGGACACGATGTTTCTGAGCTGCCATGTCATTAGAGAGAACAATTTGGAAAAGCAGAAAATGCATACTGAACTCCTCAGCTGGTTAACGCTACATCAGCTGTATATTTTTTCTAATCTATTTTACTGGCTGAGTTGTTATTAAGCTGAATGCAATTAGATTCAGCAGGTAATCAGTATGAATCAGCCGTATCATGTAACGAACCAGTAGAGCAGAAACAGTTGTTGCAACTCTGAGTCTTTCTTCTTTTCAAAAAGGAAAAATTAACAAATCCTCCCTCCTTACAACCATCTGTGACTTTACCAATATGAACAAAAGCTGCAATTGTCTGAAAATCCTACATGGGGGCAGGAAAACTTCTACAGCTTGTGATATACTACAGCTAACGGAAGTTTAGGTAGCGTTACATTTTTGTAGCTGCTTTAACTGAGGGTTTACGTGAATTTAAGCTTTAATAAATATCCCATCCCAGCAAAATCTTTGTGCTTTTCCCTCTTTCAGCACCAGGTGTGAAATCTCTGTTGCCTACTTGGTCAGTTAGACTTTCCTTATGTAACCAGTCCACTTCTGCCCTATGCTACTGGTACCCACTTACTGAGATTCTTTCGCCTTCTGCACTGAAAGAGCTTCTTGACTGTGGTCTTGGTTAAGTATAATCTCTAGTTAATTATATGCCTAATCTGAGCCTCATTAGAACCTCACCTAATTCACCTCAGTTTCACATGAGGTCACTCTATATCTCCTCAACTGCCTGAGGATGGGGAACACTGATCCTAATGGCGAGCTGGATTTAACCGCTAGTTGGGTTAGCCTCTTCGTAGACTGTTAACCAAGAAGTGAGCTACATCCCAGGACAGAGAACATGTGGAATTTTTCATTTCTGATTCAGGAATTGCTGATGCCTGTACAAATGTCTAGTGCCACCTGTATCCCGGTAATTACTGGTGATGACAGGGAGCTCTTTCTGCACCTGAAGGAACATGGTCTCTTAGTTCTTTTTTGCTCCTGTTAAGCAACCTGTAATGGTTCTTATGTCACTAGAAGCTGGCCTAGCCCTTGGTCCCAAGCACTTAAGGACAAGTGGAGCATCCTTTCGGTATCTACACTCTACCAAATATGGACTGTACTTTTTTAGTCTCTAGTTCTTTTTAGAGCAGCACTGAACTATCTATTGCTTTCCAATCCCCATTTTTCATCGGAAGTGCTCATAATTTTTATAATTTACAGTTTGCTGAATATTAATTAAAGAGAGCACATAAGATTTGAATGTTTCCTTTCAAAACTGCCTATGGGATGTCAGTAGGAGGGCAGTAACTAAAGTTCATGCATTAAAATTGATTCCTCCGTCTGTAGGAGCCAGGAAAAAGATATATCTGCCTGATGTGTTTAACTACAAACACCATTTGCGCACTGACTGCAGAATTTCTTTTGCATTGGTATTTTCTTTTATCTAGTCTCATGACACTAAAGGAAAGTCTAGTCCTCTCTGTAACTTCATCTTGGTTTTGAAGACAGTTTTCTTTCAAAAGGGGCAGGACTTCCATTGAGGTTGTAGAAGCTGCATCTATTTGAAGCCACACTACAAATATTCCTAACAGTTCTGGATGTGTAGAAACCCTGTTCAGAAAGCTCTCTAGATGCTTTCCACTCCTGATCTTCTTTTCTGGTGAATAGCCCTAACATCCCTAACTGCAGCTGGGAGCACTGTCAATGAGCAATTTAAAAGGAAATTGTTATTTTTCTCATAGCCTACAGAATGGTGAATGAATTTCTCATGAACTAATAAAAGCATAAGATGCTTGCCTGGAGACTCAGACAGGCCAGTCTGTAAGTTCATAGGGAGAACAATTTCTTCAGCACAGAGATTTGGTTTTGCCTATGACTCAGGTTCTGAAGAACTTGAAGGACAGCTACCTATCCTTTTTAGAGCCACAGGTTATCCTAAATATCTCTGCAGGTAGGCATTTCTGAATTATTTAAAGCAACTACTTTTTTCAGATGCTTGGGGTAGAGAAATTCCATCCCAAACTAGAAAGTATTAATTTTAGCTCTAGTACAATTTAGAAAATGTTTGATTGGCCTAAACAACTAAGATGACAATTACTCTTGGACTATGATCATATTAAAGTGCACAATTATAAGCACATATACAGCTCCTAAGGAAAAGGGGGAACTTGTTACTGCGTGTGGAAACAGAGTAACTATGGCAAAGGGAGGAAGGAGGGGGAAAAGTACATTGCAAATGATTCAGAGAGAAAAGTCTGAATCAACAGGTACAAACAAGACCAATGTAACTGTACATGCACATGTACAATAATAACTTTTCATCTGTAATGAAATAGTTATTTGTATTGTGTTTCAGGCAACAGAAATAGCAGCTTATCTTTTCATGAGCTTCTGTAAACAGTTGGTTTTTTTCCACAAAGATGGCTTTCCTGAAGCTTCTTATTGAGGAAACTAAAAAAGCGCAACTTAAATTATGGTATTTTTGAGTCAACAAAGCAAATGAAAATCACATAAAACCAGCTCAGCTGGGAAGCATTTTCAACATAATTCTTGCAAAGTAATGACAAACAAGTAACAAAAAAGAGCTGACATATACCCAAGTTCAGAGTCAGACTGGAGCTGCAGCACTGAGGGGTCTGTGTCCCATTGCAAGGTCCTAGGGTGGTAATCAGCCGTGCAGCACAAAGGGAGGGGGGGAAAAGAACACACAGAATTAACTGAAAGGATGAACAAAACCCCATCTCATTAGTTTCATGCTCTATGTAGTACATTCAACCTCCAAGTGCAATGGACAGCCACAGTATGTCAAACAAGGTTTGTATGGCAAATTGTGACAGGGCAGGCAATTTACTAAAATTACGTATTATTGGTAAACAAAGGGAAGAAGCTGGGTTTCTTTCCAGATATTGGTTAAATAAACTTTTTTCTTTTACCCTGAAAGATTTCTAACTGTCTAACTACGGTTGATGCATTCACAATCATCTGTAAAATCTGCAGGCACAATTTATTGTAATCGTGTTTTTATGATAAAGTGGACTGAGCACTTGCCATGAACTTGCCATTGAAGAGTCCAGCCCTTCGCACACTCCGGAGACTGACAGTAAGCCACCCTGTAAGCAGTGCTCTGGGCACGAACATCACATAGTGCGTATGCCAACAAATGGCACACTGATAGCAGCAGCTCTGATATATCTGGGGGGCATCTGGGACAAATAAACAAATTCTTCTTTTCCTCCAGATGAAATTTCTGGGGAACAGAGGAAGGACATATCTGAGGAAATCAGGTCTATGACGGTCTGTTAATGGACTGCTGTCATATGGGACTGTCACCAAATGTATGAATGCTCCAGAGGTGTGGTCTGAAGTGAAGACGCCGTTCCTTGCATTGCAGAGCAACTTGCTATGCTACCATCTCTAAACCACTTTGCAAACACTCACAGAGCCTTCTGGAGTCCTGTGAAATACTTATAATCCCCCAGTTTAGAAATACAAAAATTGACATATTGAGGCCAACATTTTCAAAAGTGCCTGTTCTTGATTTTACTTTATTTTTCCTCCCTCAGGAAGCCACATCTCATATGCAAGAAAACTGCCAGAATCCATGACAGAATGAGGAATATAAGTTTGGCTCCTGAGCACCTTTTCCTGTAGTATGAACAATACTAGATTATGCAGAGGCTAACGCAAAGGAAAGCACTCCTTCACTAAAGCAAGCAAGTCATGCAGACACGCTAGATAATGATAGTCCTCAAAATTAAAAACTCCTCTCATTTCTTCTGAATACAAATTTTGAGGATACAGAGAATGTAACATTACCAGGTTCAGCCAAAACCAGCCATATAACCAGCCATGCTCAATTTACACAAGTCTCTGCAACAATAGCAACCTCTGCCAGAGAATCACTCATATAAACTAACAAGTTACTGAATTAGGTTAGAAATAGGTCTCTTAAAAGCCATGTAATGATGCTACCTCCTTTACTTAGTAAACTCACCCATCCTACTACAAATATTAACTGAGTCTCTGGAGAGACAGACAGGGGCATGTACAGCACTCTGTCATGTCAGAGTGAGAGAGAATCAATCTCAACACCCTGTACGTACAAAAAGAATGAAGAATTGTAATGCGAAGGTGCTTTCCCATGCAACGGAGGGGCGCTTATTCCACTCAGCTTCTTATGATCTATAGTGATGTGTGTTGGCATGAAAGACTTTACAGGGATACAGAAAGACTTCTAGAAAACAAAACTGTATTAGAAAAGGGTCAGAGACAATACAATACAATAATAAAGAACACATTTTTTTTCCCTGTAACTTGACTGTAGCTCAAGTACAGTGGAAAGGAAAGTGGACATAAGGATCTGAATGCCTGATGCAAGGCAAATGCACCAGTGACTAATGCATTATAGATACTCCATTAAAAATGCTTTCTGTGTGAAAATGATTCTTGTAATATCACCAAGGTCAGTAGCATATATTAGGACTTGCTATAGAAATGCCAGTTTCTAATCTTTTAACTGCCTAGGGTCTACTTATACATGCGTATCCAGGTTTTCCAAACACTTAAAAGAAAACATACATAACTCATTTCAGGTTTTTTCCCTTCTCTATGCACTTTCAAACCTACAGAATTTCCCAAGGGATAAAGACTATTTCATCAGAAAGAACTCCATTATCATCTGATTAAAACAAGAGCTTGCAATGGGTCTCTAAAGAGGTACAGCCCCTACATTCCACCTCTAAGAATCCAGACCAAGTTACAAGAGAGGGCACATTTACGTGGTACTCAGCTGAATGCCTAAACAAAATAAATTTTGAGATCTCACATACTCAAGACAGCACTCAAATGGCCAAAATATCAGAATAGCAACACCTATAGTTGGGGCCATCATTTGTTACATGCAGACCACGTGGTGGAGTTCTTCCCTTAAGTACTTCATTATCTGGACTCGTCATAGAGACTTCATCATCCTTGACTTTGACACGTACTTTTAATAGCAATTCTCCTTGACTCCTGATTACACTTGTTTTCAATAGTTCTAGTGCATCTGCAAAACATTTCCTAGATTTCTGCTCCAAATGGTAATGGTTCTCTCTGCATCGTTTTGTCACCACTAGCAAAGGCCTGAAAAATACATAAGGAAGCAAATTGCTGTGCTGTCCTCTCAAGGTTGGCTGAGCAATGTTATCGAAGAAAAAGAGGCTGCAGGTAGCAGATCCTCAGGTTTCAAATCTCTCGCTCTAGGAGACACAGAATGCAAGTGGCTACACTCACATGGCGGAGACTGGAGAGCACAGGGAGTGGCTAAATGTTTCAAGGAACAATATTGATTTGTCCTTTGCCTCTTCCTGGCACCTGAAGAATGTCTGCAGATCAAAATGAAAGTGAGTGAATAGTAAAGATGTAAACTGGACCTGCAATTTAGCCAGTTTCCATGGCAATAATTGAAAAAGAAATAAATATTCTTTGAGGATTAGCAACCCAAAGACGATGTTGAATAGCCTGTGCTGTCATCCAGGCTAGGAAATTAAAGCTAATCTGTTTGTGATGAGCAGACATAGCGTATGACATTCCTTGATTGTTTGGATGAGCATCACAATGATGCTTGTTCTCCCATGGACAGTTCTCAGCGGGGACTGTGAAATGCCATTGGATCTTAGTGAAAAAGCTGTGCCAATATTTTTCAAATCTAGTGCATGAGTTCTTTCTCCAGAGATTTCTTCATGAAGAAAATCTTTAGGTGCTGTTCCTCTTTTTTTTTTTTTTTTCTTTATTCTTCATAAAAGAAAACTGAAATTAGCTTTGGGACTTCCAGTTACCCAAAGACAGGGGCAGAGGGAGTAACATCACACAGCCCAAAGACAGGTGCCTGGCCCACGGAGAACTGCTCAGGCACAGGTGCTCCCGTTCCAGACCCTTTCAGAGAGCACAAGTTGGTGAAAGTCCTCCTAAAGTGGATTTTGGCACAGGTCTATATAGAAGAGAGAGAAAATCATAGAATCATAGAACCATAGAATCATAGAATTGTAGGGGTTGGAAGGGACCTCGAGAGATCATCGGGTCCAACCCCCCTGCCAAAGCAGGCTCCCTAGGACATATCACTGAGACAGGCGTCCAGGCGGGTCTTGAATATCTCCAGTGAAGGAGACTCCACCACCTCCCTGGGCAGCCTATTCCAGTGCTCTGTCACCCTCTGTCACCCTAAGGGGAAAATGTTTCCCCTTAACATTTTAACTGGGAAAAGAGACTTGGGCATTAGACCTAGTAGGGAAAAGCAGTGCTCCCTTGCACATTCGAGTCCTTCCACAAAGCTCCTGCAGCCCATCCGAGCTGAGCCTGCCCCTGCCATCGCGCACGGCATGGGAAGGGGCCCTGGACACCCACCGAGCATGAGCAGCACGGTCAGGACTGAGCCAGACCAGGCCTTTCCCACCACCCAGGCAGCACAGACACTATTTTAATCAGAACTACCCGACATTGTTTCAAAGCTGGTTGCTATATAGGTCTCCCACATAGTGACAAACAATAGCCCCGCTATCAATCTTCCTTTTATACGTTCGGTGCCCAACAGCTGCCCTTGGCTGACTGTAGGATAAAAAGCTGTAACTCTTATCAAACAACAGATTGTTCTAAAGCAGCATGAAGGGAATGAGGGCTTTTAGATCTTGCACTAAGTAGATAAGGTAGAAGCGTTATTACCTCTCTTTAAACTGATCTGATTTCACTCTCTTCCTTTCAATAGGCATACTTTAGTATTCTCTATTTGCTCTGTATTATGATCTCAATAATCTATTTTTTTTTCCTCAAATTTAGGACAGTATTAATGTTGGTGCTGTTACAGCTCTTAGTACTGAAAAAGTACCAGATAATTTTGATTCAATGCATCTTCTTTTCCCCAGTCAGTAGGGGAATAACCTGCAGAAAGAAACCAACGCGAGGAAGAGACCCAGACCTCATACATTTCTTAAAGGACTGGATGACAAAGCAACTTGTTACATTTTTCTATTCTGAATACATGTCCAAAGCATTAGGGAGATACTCAGACCACAGTTCTAAGGGGACAGAGGCCATTGCAAAATTTAAGGTGGGAGGTGAAAGTAATTCAAACAGAAGCATTCCCTTTTCTGCATAATTATTACCATAGAAAACCAGGCACTCTGCCATCTGTTACGATGCACTGTGGAACCTTACTTCCAGAAGATTTTATTCTGATTGCATAATGTCAATTATGTAGATTAAAAATGTGGAAAAGAGTAAAGTAAATAAACTAAAAATAAAATAAAATATTTGAACTCTTTTAGAAAGTTCCCAACCTCAGAATGCATTAATTAAGCATGGAGTCTGTAATCTAAAACCATCTGGAATCCATGAGAACTTCTCAGCTGATTTAAACAACTTTGGATCTGGCCTCAGTGACAGTATATGAAACATGTAAAGCATCAGTGCCAATATATATACTTATTAAATCACCATCATAAAATGATATTTAATATCCTGAATCACAGTCAGATTGCAGTATAACTTGACCCCAGTAAGTGTTCCAATCCAACACTTTTCATTCGACCAGTGTGCAACATGCTGGCAGCTTTGTCCTGACTCTGCTTCCCTGAAGCTAAAATCAAATCCCTCATCTATTGCTGATGCTGCAGAGCATATGTTCTGCATGACTTATTTCCTCCCCCCACTCTCCTTTCCCAGGTCAAGAGCAACCAGGCCTGAAAATCCATGCTTTTGGAAAAGGCCACTCACAGAAATAACAGCAAACCCTGCTTTCCCAAGGGGCCTCTTGCAGGGTAGAAATCTCTTTGCTGCATTGCAAATTACACCTTCAAGCAGAACCGCAGGAAAGCAAACACCATATTCTGGCATCTCCTGTCACCAAGAGCTGTTGTGCTTTTCAGACCAGGAGAAAAGTGCACTGACAGTGTACTGAGTCCTCAGGTATCTGCTGAACTAAGATATCTGTATGTGTTCCTAATGAAACACCATTACACCTGACAGATCCCAAACCCAGCATCTTCCCTGGCAGCAACAGCAACGTCCTAAAATGACCCTTTGTGTGGGAAATAGCTATGCCCTGCTAACCCTAAAATACAGTGAAGGAGTGTGCCATGACTCCACAGATTAAGCTGCACTGAGGTTTCCAGGGATCAAAGGCCAACCTCATTAAGCAGAGCATAGATTGTTATTAAACTGAAACAGAGAGACCAGAAATGAAGGAGAGACCCACAGCATACAGAGTGGCCCACAGCATATTAAGTCTCAAAGCGCCTTTGCTTACCAGACTAACACTTCTAAAATTATATGAATGGGACTAGTCTCATTTTCCCCATCTGAGGTAGTAGGGAGTCTTGACATTGCAGTGCGTATTTATACTATCTTCAGGCACCTAAATGAAGTGCTCCAGCAATGAAACAGGCCACCATGGGCTCTCTGCGTCTGAACAGAAAGACGGGAGATTGCTCCACGCAGCAGTTCTGGGCACCCAACTTAAGACTCCAACTGTGAGGAGGTTTTAGAAGTGGTTGTCTACAAAGAATTTGGGAGGACAGCCTAACTAACTTGGGTGGGTGACTTGTAAGGGTAAGTAAAGAAGAACGGAGCCAGACTCTTCTTGGTGGTGCCCAGTGACAGGACAAGAAGCAATGGACAGAAACTGAGAAAAGGAAATTCCACTTAAACATAAGAAAAAACTTCTTTACTGTGAGGGTGGTCAAACACTGGAACGGGTTAGCCAGAGAGTTCGTGGAGTCTCCATCCTTTCAGAGATGCAAAACTCAACTGGACGCAGCCTGAGGAACCTGCTCTAGGCGACCCTGCTCTGAGCAGGGGGGGATCGATGGACTAGGTGATCTCCAGAGGTGCTCTCCCACCTCAGCCGCTCTTGGTTGTGCGATTCTGCGCTCTCCCTTTCATCTCCCTGCCGGCACCCGATGAAGAGCCAAGGGGCTTTCCGCACTGACAGGAGAGCTACTTGAGGCTGAAAGGTTCAGTCTGCTTCTTGCTTTCTTTTCTTCTAACTTCAAATGCAACTAGCAAAAGAAGTGAATTAGGGAAAAAGAGCAAATAAAAAAGCCCAGGATTGCAAAGAACAACAGGATTCTTGGTTTTGACTTTGATGCAAGGGAGGAGCCCCCTGATTAAAATATAGGCTTGGATTACAATTACCAAAAGATCCAGAATTGCTTACGTTAATAACTGTGCACCTGCACATGGATGATATACTGAAAAACAGGTTCCACCCGACTCATATAGTTGGGTGCAACAACTGTGAGGTATGAGACCTATTTTAAAATCACCAGTAGAATACAATGCTTAAGATGTGTTTGAATGCATTTTTTTCAATATGATACCAAACACCGTTACCAATGTACAATCTGGCATTATTTGCAATTTCAATATGTAATCTATCATGTATCTAGGATTTTTTTAAATGTCTGGATATTGCCAGAATTAATTTAAGGCTGTGTAATTATTTAGCTATACAATTTTAAAGAGTTCTACCTACTTTGTTGTTACAGTTTCTCCAAAGCTCCTACTTTGCTGTTGATTAATTAGAAAATCTGAACTAAGAAACTGTTGGTGAGAAACTGCTGCAGATGTTTAAAAATATATGTGTGTATAGATAAGCTGTTTGTTTTTATTCCTTTCATTCTAGATTTTTATAATCTTAATTTTCTCCACTATAATTTTCACTTTCTGATATTTGTCGTACATTTAAAGTGTGTTTCCAAAACAAAATAAATCAAGAAAAGAAGATTCAAAGCTACTACTCAGAGATGGAAAAGTACCACTTGCCTCAATTGATGCTTTGCATTTAAGCCACTATTCTGCTGCCATCTGTGCTCTGTTTTGCGGATCTGTTCCACTTTGAAAGGATTGGCAAAGAGAAAATACCTTCCTTGTGCTCCTTGTTTTCTGAAGCACATTCTAGGCAAGATGGCTATCATCAGTCAGGGAGGATTTGTGCCTCTCAACAAGACGCTCACTTATGCTCGTCGAGCAGTATGCTCTGACCTCACTGCGGGTTCTGGTGTTGGGAGCCGGGCTGCTAATCATAAAATGAAATGCCGTAATATATTCAGCAAGCGAGGAGTTTGGCACCACTGCTGGAGCACAGCCAGATACTTGGCTTTGCATTTACACTTCCAAGCAGGCTGACACCTCTGGCTTCCAGTCTGCTCCGATAAAAGGAGCAGCTATGACCTCCCTGAGAGCAGAGCACTATCTTTCAGCTGCCTGGCAACCGTAACAGCCCTTCTCAGAAGGGCGTGAGTTAAAAACACTCTTCCTCTTCTTTTTTTTTTTTTTTTTTTTTTTTTTTTTTTTTTTTTTTTAAAGCTATATTTATAAAAAATCATCAACAAATAATATTTTAAAACATCTATATTTCAAAATACTTTTTAAATCAAGGCTATGCTGCTAAATGTAGTTCATAATTTTCAAAATCCACTTGACATTTAAATCAGAATGAACAATTCTGGCATGCCTTTAATTGTAAGGACTTATCACAGGACCAACACTTTGTTAATTCCCATTTCACAGATTTCTATTAATTAAATCAGCAGTTAAATCCATCCAATCTGCTGAACTTATTTGATATATTTAAAATCTACCCTTTGATTCAGGTCCACATTACAGAATATTGTCTCCTGGCAATGTAATGAACCTTGTCATTCTCACAATTTATATGCTATAGCTACAGAATTCTTTAGTCTGCAAATTTATACTGGTTTACCAGGAGGGTCACTGGGGGTAGCAGGCTGGATCTGCAAGGAGAGAAGGTCAAATAGTCAGAAGCTTCTGCTGAGCCTATGGACTGACACAGCTTTACTGTAAGTGCTGGATAGCACTAACGCTCATTTTGAAAGTGCAGTAATAAAAAACATGTTAGGAGGCGGAAGGCACAAGTTGTTTTGTCCTTGTAGCAAACCCTGAAAATTCTTTTTTAAAACAGTATTTTCATCTTGGTTTTTATACCAACAGTAAGTCCCTGCGACAAAATAGAACTCAAATGATCACAAATGTAACGAAAGAACTTGGTGGGAGAAGTTTTGCATGTTATCAGCTCCTGTAGGTGCTTTAAAGGAACCGCAGTAATCACGACCGGACACTTTAATCCAGAGTCCATGGATATGCCTATAAGGGAAGTTTTCTCATAAATTGGATACAATCACATAAAAGACAAAGTTACATTTATTAGTCAAATCTAGGAAATATAATCCATAGCCTTTCAGAGGAGTCAAAGAGGTAACACGAAGGCTGCAACCTACAATTTTTAGGTCTGGTATTCAAACTGGAAGAAGAGCTGGTGTTTCCCTTCCTTTATACAATTTATTTTGTGCTAGAAACAGCAAAATCATTCCAGAAGGGGATGAGATTTTTGCTACAAGTAGGCTGAAACAAGCACTCACTATGTGAGAGTTATCAAAAAATTTTCACATCCACAGTCGAAAAATCAAAAGTTGCATGACCTCAATTGCCTGACTTTTAATAGCGCGGCTCAGAAATTATATCCTGATCTTGAATTATTAACGTAAATAAGTACAACTAAAATTTCACAATCAAAATCAGTTTTAAACGGAAAACCAAACTGTTCTGCTTATGAAAAATTTAATATGGGATGCTTAGACTGTTTCAAAAGTCCTTGAAAAAAGAAAAAAAAAAAAAAAGCTGAAAATTCACCAGTATCTTTCCAGTGACAGCAATTCCCATTTTATAGATTTGGAGAAAATTCCTAAAAAATATGTTACTGAAACACCTACTCAGAGTCCCTTTTTATTTTTCAGATTAAACACAAAATTGTGAATGAGGATTTTCTAAGGGGCTTTTTAATAGGCTAGCAAAGAAGAAAACATCTACATACACAAACTGTACCAGTTTCACTATGTTTAACAGTTTAACATAGGAGGTGATCTCACACAATTTAATTAAATCAAGATGAAATTCCGTGCAAGAGAACTGTTTAAGCTGAGCTGGCCTTAGCAAGTAAGTTGTTTTGTTTTAAGAGGATTAGTGTTTTAGTCCCTAAAATCATCTGATTGTCTGACTAAATATATGCATGATATGCCTGGAAAGAACTACAGAGAAGTAACTACAGCTGGGCTGATAACCTAAATGGTTAAGTGGGGCTTTATACATTAATATTATTTTCTTCTGGATGCAGCTGGGGCTCAGGTTTCCAAGGCATTTTATGAAGCACCCTGGGAATGGCAATCTTTCCTTCTCCTTTAATTTATAGCATGGAGATGCTTGCTAATGAGAAAAATAATCAAAGATCTGGAGGACTGAACTCTATCCATCCTCTAGGAATGAAAGCATGAAAATCCTTAATGATGCCACAGGCTCACATGCTAAAAGGATTGCAGATGATTCTAATTAATACAGACTATTCTGACTTTGTAACTGGCACGCACTGAAAAACACTCCCTACTTTCTAGGTCACATATACAGACACTTGAAAGCAATTGCCAAATATCAGTCCCTAAGGTGTCTGCTGATGTTTATATGCTAAAAAAAAAAAAAAAAACCAAACCAAAAACACAAACCAAGAAACACAAACAAAAACCCCACAAAAAACAGCAGGGAGAGGCCTCAGATACCTAGGGCTAGGTATACATTGAGTATAAAGGAGAAGGATTGTATTTCTTCTTGTGCAGGCACAAAAGGAGGAAAAAAACTGCAAGAAACCTGCCCTCCTCCAGCCTCACATACTAACCTATGCAGGGCGAGCCACGATGTGTGCAAGCAGCTCAACGCAGCCGCTCGCAGGGAGCAGCCCACGCTCCATGGAAGGAGGACCGGACAGCCCCGTTACTGTCCTGTAAATGGGCTGGGGTGGAAGCGTGAGAGATTTGCAGCATCGCTTTAAAAAGCAGCAGAGTTCCTAGAGCAAAGATAGCTGAGGCTGCCAGGGTCCCCCCGGGCAAGGGGAGGCGGCTGACCCTGTCGCTCCTCCGCAAATGCCAGCACGATTCCAGGTCAAGAAGGCTTAAGGCACAATTTGGCCTCTAACACTGTTGGAAACTGTGAGAGAAAACACGTGTGCCAAGAGATCCTGACGATGGTGTCATGGTAACTTATATGTGAAAAAATGTAACAGCCGGGGTGTGTGTTTCTGCCTTACCATAGAGTAGCAAACATCCATACCAAGCCCAAACGCACCAGAACACAGTGGCAACGCCAGCACCGCACGAGCTATCCCTTTGCCTCCAGCCACCAAGCAAACGTTTTTCTTGACTCTCCACTCATGATTGCACTACACAATGGTCCCTAGGGTTACAACCCTTCTTTTTCTGAATAAAACAACACTGAAGTGAAGGTCGCCATAAAGCAGTTATTTTCCCCTCAATCTTTCCTGTAGCTCTCTCAAAGTCTTTACATTGTTCTGTGCTTCCCTTTGGCTCAGCCTGTTTACGAAATAAATATGCCACTAAACCAGCCATTTAAAAGCCATTCTGTACATATAAACTGATCTTAAAAAAAAACACCATAAAAAAAAATATCTGCCACTAATAACCGTTATAGCTGCTACTCCTGAGGCTATACAACACAGGCCCACTTGCACTGTTTGCGTTTGAAGAGGGATCCCTATCGTTTGTGAAGGTGGTAACATGAAATGCTGGTAATGCAAAGCTGAGCAGCAATGATGAAGCAGCATCATTGCACAGGACCTGTCAAATGCATTTACTTAATGATAAAGTAGCTAAGCCCTAGGCGGTATCATTATGTTAGCAGTGGTTTTAGCAGTTCTTACAGAAACATGGGTTTGATAATGTCTACAAGAGATGTTTTCTGTAGCTAAAGAGAAGATAGGCAAGATGCTGCATGGACTGTAAAAGACAATCTACTACAATAATCCAGCCTTCCTGTATAAATGAAACAGAGACCAGGATCTACTTTCTTCCTTTTCCTTCTTTATCTGTCTAATTAAACAGCAAAGCAGGCATTCAAAAGGAAGAATGGCATTCTGATACACTTTCTTCAACTTATCAATGTGTTATATTACTGAACTAGGTAAGAAGCTGTTTAACAATAAAACAGCAAAAATAAAAGCTGAGTTGTGAAGTCTGAGTTTTCAGGCAAAAAGCCTAAAGAGCACAGAACATAAAGAATTTGGTGACATTTAGATTCGCTCATGAGAGATCAGCAAACAAAATCTTGTGATTTTAAATATTATGTGGCAAGAACACACCTCTTAACTACAGATTTTTTTTTCTTTACTTGACTGACAGTGAGCCAGATTAAATACGAAACTGTAGAAGGGTAAATACAATAATGACACGCTCTGACTCACTCGGTGACCAGATGCTTCAGAGCTACCTCTTTCCTTTTGATTGTATATCTAAGAAACAAGAAATGTTTGTGTTTGAGAGTCAGACAAGAAGACAAGGATTAACACAGTTCTCATGTCTGTGTTTAGGTATTATAAAGCAGAACATCTAATAGCTATATAAAAATGAGTAAACAACATGAAGCACTGGAATTACATCTGTTTCTCTCTGTACCAGGCCTACACAAACTGAGGGTGGACATCAACACAGTGACAGAAAACATATCCCAATGCATTTCTTTTTATACTTTATATATTCCTTTATAGAAATGGCTCAAAGTGGCCATGGTAGATGGAAGCAAATCAGAAACACATCTGATGAAAAAATATGCAAATGCAGACTAATATTGTCAGCAAACTTCAAAAGAGAATGAGAGAGAAGACATGCTCTTGACTCCCTACCAGTAAGGACATCCAACTGAATGTGCCAGCTGCTACTATGTTCTTTGGAATACAACCGGGAACACATTCAGAGGTCACAGTAACTGCAAGATGGGCTGACATAGTGGATAAAAAATTATGCCAACAGCCAGAGCCAAAGGTGATGCTGCTCCTCAGGGAAAAGTCCTCAAGCATTACAGACAGATGTTCTGTTTCTAGGACTGCTCACATACTGCTGTATCTCTAGAAAAAAACCCAAACCTGTAGTGATGATGAGGCCATCAGGATTCCAGAATGGTCTAACTTCTATGGCATATTACTGCTACAAAACCTCTTTGAGAAGTCTGATTTCCCTCTATTTTTTCTTTTCTTTGCTATCTAATGCTATGCTCAAACTCATTCTCACTGGAATTTTCATTAAATATTTACAGCTTCATCTAAATAAGGATTGACCCTGCTTTACTGCAAGTAAACTTCACACACTGAAGGCAATTAAACGATTTCAGTTCATCAAACACATCTCAAAAACTGCAATGCCAATAGAATGACAACATAATTCAAGTAAAAAGATATAAGCAAAGTATTATGTCGTGCCCTAATCCAAGGAGGAACAGTAATTTTAGAGTGAGTAGCTGCAGCCAGACAAACCCACCAAAACCAACAGACTGTGAGAGAAATAGTATGAAATAATTCACCTTGCATTATTTTACAGCAGATGAAACATCACATTGAAGTAACCATTCTCTGAAAGAAGATACCAGAAGATGAAGAACACTTCCTATCATCTTTGTCTTCATGGGAACCCATAAAATAAAGAGGTATTTAAATGTATGGGTACCAAAATATGCAAGTTTGAAAGTAAAAGAACATAAATGAAGCTGTTGCAGAAAGGCAAGACAACCATTAACCTTTAGACGTCCAAGACAGCTGCGCCTGGTGCAGTTTACTGAACAGATGGAAGGTGGGAAACCTTATATGCAGCCTAATGGGATTCTCATGTTCCAGCACAAAATGCACACAGGGAAGTGCTGCATGCATGGGACTTCAGTGCACGCACACTCACACAACCCAGCTCAACAATAAGTGGGATGCTACTGGGCTAACCTACCATTGCAGGGTAATAAAGCTATCTGGGAACGTACAGCAGCAGTCAAGGATATAGGTTAAAAATGGGCCACACAGATAAATCACACCTTGGTCCCCAAATGCAACACCTCCAAGTGTACAATATGGCAGGGTGAACACACAGACACCCTGCAAGTAATACAAGAATACATGTGTGCTGGTTTTGGCTGGGATAGATTTCATTTTCTCCATGGTAGCTAGTATGGGGCTGTGTTTTGGATTTGTGCTGGAAAGAGCATTTATAATACACTGCTGAGTTTCCGTCACTGCTTAGCAGGGCTTACACAGAGTCACGGCCTTTTCTTCCGCTCACCCCACCCAGCAGCGAGGAGGCTGGGGGGCACAAGGAGCTGGGAGGGGACACAGCCGGGACAGCTGACCCCAGCTGACCCGAGGGATGTTCCATACCGTGTGGCGGCGTGCTCAGCATAGAAAGCTGGGGGAAGAAGGAGGAAGGAGGGGACATTCAGAGTTACAGTGCTTGTCTTCCCAAGTCACTGTTACACGTGATGGAGCCCGGCTTTCCTGGGGATGGCTGAGCACCTGCCTGCTGGTGGGAAGCAGTGAATGAATCCCTTGTTTTGCTCTGTGAGTGCAGCTTTCGCTTTACCTATTAAATAGTCTTTATCTCAACCCACGAGTTTTCTCACTTTTACTCTTCTGACTCCCTCCCCCATCCCACGGGGAGGGAGGGAGCAAGCGGCTGGGTGTTGCTTAGTTGCCGACTAGTTAAACCATGACAACATGCCAATGCAGGGCAGTATTAGCGTGGGAGCCACCCAGCCACAGGAGCACATCATTCCAGCACACATACGTTTCTGCCATCTTATATTGAGCTGACATGCAAAGTGCAGACCGACCCTGGCTCTGCCTGTAACAGGACACTGGGGCTCTTCCAAAGAGCTGGCTCAGCCCACAAGACCTGGCATCGCACTGCCTGGCTCTGAAGCACTGTACATGGTCTGTCCTTGTGTACTTTCCCAGATGACACAAATGTGCTGTTCCGGGGTATGCGTGGTGAGAGGATGAGATTTATGAATGTCTAAGGTATGTTGAGTAGCAAAACATGCCTCCCCATGGGCATTGTTTCATGACAGTTGTACTACGATAGCTAGTATCCTCTCTGGCACACTAAGTTAGCAAAAATTCAGAGTATCTACTACGGAGGCCTGAGATGCATATATTTATCATGAAGAAGCTCCATATTGATAGTCTTGAAGATTCAAATTTGTGTTTCACACAATGTTACAGCACAGAAACTCTCAGCAAATGCCTTTAACTCGGCCCCTTTCTTCACAACATTTACTCATACCTAGTTAGGTGACATCCACATGTCAGTTGTGCACGTCTGTATAAGCTGACCATCAGCAATGGGACACTGGGCATCAATGTCCCTAAACAAAATAGTTATTGTGAAAAAGTCAAGCATACTCTAACTCCAAGGAGAATCTTCATGGGATCCTGCAACACTGTCTTGTAGAAAATGAGTCATGTCTGAATACACGATGACAGAAAGCCCTGTGAACCAGTAACCCATCTATCCAGAGATAGGTTGTGTTCAGGCTGTGATGTCATTTTCCTGTCGTATCGGTACTGCCATCAGAAAAGTGAAGTGGGGTGTGCAAAGGGATGTGGAGACAGGCAAGTCGCTCTCTGTGCAACAACAGGGCTCTAATCAATTGTTCAGAGCAGCTGCACAGCTAAGAGGAGCACGCACCCAACCTATGTCTTAAAGGCACAGTTATGGTAAAACCTTCCAGAATCTGCCTACTCAGAATTGACCCCCAAGACCACCAAAATAAAAAATTTGTCTCTCCTGTCCAACTGAAAGAATTAATAGAAAACTGTCAGTATTTTCTAGCACTGCTATTTACCTGACATCTGCTCATTCTTACTGTTGCTGTCATGGCTCAGGGTGAAACTGGAACGGCCCTGAAACCTCGTGTTACCCACAGAGAAAAGGCTATGACAAATAGCAATGTGGTACAACTTGTGAAACAGCAAAAACCCCCATAAAAACCTGGGCTCCACGGGACAGAAATGGTTTCATAATTTAGTGCTATTAAATAGTCCGCCCAACACCTTCTCCTAATAACCTTAATGACATCAGGGAAAAGACAACGCTGCCCTAGCTATTGTGCTGGAGATAAAGGACAATGGTCCTGCAGGACAGCAGCACTACTAGTCTCTAAATGGGATGGCAGAAGGGACCATTGTGACCATGCAGCTTTTCTTCCTGTGCAACAAAAAACCTGTACGACTTTTCGGAATGACTTATTGTTTGACTTATTACTTGCCCGATGGGCAGGCATATTATCCCAGATAAGAAATGTCCAGTGCCAGAAGAGCCAAAAGAGAGTAGGTAAACCGTTTTAGTGAGTTATTTGACTCACCAATAAAATTTTACAAAGTTTTTCTGGTTATATTTGTCCAGCTTCAATGCCAAACAATCTGCTGCTCTTAGACATTGCCTGCTGGAGCCCTTTTGCTCCCCATACAACTATTACACTTGGCGTGCAAGTTACTAGTTAGTTTTCATCTTGCAAAGTAAGGTAGAGTAAGGTCTGTGGCTCCAGGATAACAACTACTTAACACTGTCAAAACTCTCTCCAGTTTATCAGGTGTCCTTCTTGAAAAGCGGATGTCAGAAACCTAAATTTCTGGCTGAGCTACATTCACCGTTCTGTAAGAAATCACAGGTGCTTGCCAATCAAAACATACCTCAGATACACTTGGCAATATTAAGACCGATATATTAAGTCTGACAACTACCAGAAATACAAACAACTCACAGAAGTATGAACCCAGCCTACTTCTGCACCAGGAACTGCTGACTCAAATGGGAATGTACGAAGATCTCTTGCTTTCTTCAAAGCTTTCAACAGGGCCTCTCTGCTGTAGTGAACCAAAATCTAGGACTTCACAGATTTTTTTCTTGATGACCGTATCTTTCTCCAGACAACACTTCAGCAATGAGTAATCAGACTGCATGCAGGATTTCTGCCAGCCTGTGTGAGCTCATTATTTCTGCAGCAGCGTTAGCAGCAACAATAACAGACGAGCTGTGAGCTCTGAGATTGGGGCATTAGCAGAGTTGGAACTAATCTGCTCTCCTCTAATGCCTCTGCTCAGTCTACTGTTGTACAGCAAATTCGCAGCAGAATGGGGAAAAGGGGAAGAACTTACAAGCACGATGGCATGAGATGGGCTCTGAGAAGGGCCCTCTATCATAGAGAGTGAAATGGAGGGATACATTAAGATGAAGCAGAATAACCTTGCCTATACAGATAAAGAGGTAATCGTATATGCAGTAGTCAAAGTAAGTCACAAGTATGGTCTAGGCATTGCTCGGGTATTACAACCAGAATTAGAGGGGCCCTGCCTCCAGCCAGGTGGAGGAGAGGGATAACCGAGTTTATTGGACTGTGTGGATTCGCTGGCCTGGCACATCAGCCCCCCTGGCTGCATAGCTCCATCCTGGCTAAAACCAGGACAGGTGGTTTCATCCTGTTTACCCCCATGATGACAGGTCTACCAACATCTTCCTCTCCAAGTTTGATCGCTCTATTGCACATGCACGCTTGAGTGTACTCCACACAACCACACACTAAGCACATCTACCTCCACTCAGTGACAAACTAACTGCCACCAGTACTATCCACAGGTTACAGAGATTCCCCAGGGCCTGAAACAAACACCATCAAATTTCCATAGTTACCACAAACCAGTCGCTCCAGGCAAACGCCTGCAAGCGACCTTCCTGACACACAACACAGCCCTTTCAGTACCAGAGAGGGTGGGAAGCAAACTGGTGGACTACAAGCAAGATCTTGGGATTCCTCCCACTGAATTCCTAGTATGGCCACAACAAGCCAGAAAATGGATCCAAAACGAAAGCCCACAATGCAGTACATCGTCAGCTTTGAAGAAGAGGACAAACTCCGTTCTTCTCTGTAAGGACAGGTGGTGATGTGCTTTCGTTGCTTGTTGCTGACAGAGTCAAAGAGCTAGAGCAAGTCAGAGTAAAATGAATTCTTCCAAGGGCATTTCACTACCTCACCAGTAAAAAAGTTACATCATTAAGGTTCAGAAGAAAACCAGGAATTTAGAAGTTTCCAGACAGCATCATAGCTGCATGCAGGACTGTGGGAAACAACTTTATCCTGAACAACAGGCTATACTTTGCTTGAAACCATTTTTTGTTCTGCTTAAAGTACTTTGATTTGCTGAACTCTACTGCATTTATTTATGAATATAGCATTACACTATTTTCTGTGTTTTGAACTGCCATACTTTACAGGCTAGGGCTTTCCTACTTAACAACCTCCATTTCTTCTAGAGGGTAGACCTGGGAGAAGGGCTGAGCAGATTTCAGCAGCATCTGTGCAACCTATACATCATGATGTACGGTGTCTGCATCTGGCTGAAGGGGGGCCCAATATACTTTCAGCTTACAGAAGTATGATTTTTCTAAGCAGAAGGCTGGTATGGTGTGAAAACTGGTGACTTGAAGCTCTGTGACATCAGTGTTGATGTCTGTAGAGATATGGTGTCTACTCCTAACAACTGTTAACTGCAGAGAGCAATTGCTGTGTTTTCAAGCCATTAGCGAAGTCTTGGCTCACAGATTTGGATGAGCTGGCAGCTCAGCTTTATGTTGAATTAGTTTGATACAAAAAGAGCTATTAGGACCTGTGTTTCACATTTCTCAAAATACACTGTATAGTTGCTTGGACCTCTTCTTACTTGAACATATCCTCCTTCACCAGCAGCATCCTCCTTTCTTTTCTACTGTAGAGTAGGAATTATTTGGTGATCACCACTTCATTTCCTCTTTCAGTTGTATGAACAAAGATAAGAAGGTTGCTCCTGTGCCCACCCCTTACACACATCCAACCACCCCTTTCCAACAAGAAGAGAGCTGCTTCCCTCCTATTCTGCAGGAAACTCTCTGCTATTTGCAGTTTCCAAGGCAGAAGTGCCAGTTGGTCCCGGGGTGTTTCAGCATGTTTCTGTACAAGCTCTTCCCTGCCACCACAATACCACACACTGCGATGAGCAGGCGCACAAGAACCCGAGCTGGCCTGGCGTTACACCTGGGAGGACTTCCAGGGGGAGTGGTTATGTGAACAAAGATAACTCACATGAGTAACACATGCTACCACTGGACACTTCCCCCTGTTTCCGCGAACATCCACACAGAATGACAGCTTTCTGTGGGCCATCTTAGAAGCGTAAATTCAGCTCTTGCTTCCAATATGAGGTTTGGGCATGTTTCTGTACAAGCTCTTCCCTGCCACCACAATACCACACACTGCGATGAGCAGGCGCACAAGAACCACAAGAAAGCAGGCGCACAAGAAAGGTTTGGGGCTCAAAGATCCACTTGCTGCATGCATTTATTTACCTCACATCTGAGACCAGTCTTACCAGCTGGTAACACACAGTGGAAAATGCAGAAACAAAAGCAGACATTAGATACGGCACATTCTCATTTACAGAAGCAAAGGTAAAAAAGGGGAAGTAAGAGCAAAGTGAAAAAAACCCACATTTATTCAGCGCTATTGGCTCTGTGTCTTACCTTCCTATGGGTCCCAGATCTCCCGAGTCCTGGCTGCCTGCGTCACTGGGTGTGCTCACTGATTTCGAAGAGGGAGACATAGGGGTTGGGACTAAATAATGAAAATAACAGGTATCCCATGTTAACACATGCAGCGACTGCACTGATGAAGAGCAGTGTCAGACAAATCAAAACCAATGGACCAAAATGATAGTGGATGAATGAGTAGGAGAGTTTGAAATGGTGAAAGCAAATAAGGAAGGAAAGAAAAAGAAAAGGAAGAGAGTCAAGTGAATTTTAAGTCTTTTGGAAGTGTTAAAACTGACATGAATTTAGACAGGACTGAAAGCCCAATGGGAATCTAAAGCTAATCAATGGAGGATATATCCATGGAAATGAAAGAGCACTTGTTTTCTTGGGTATAGTTTAAAGTGGACTTGCAAAAGGTTTTAAAGGTATGAAGAAATATTAGGGGCTTGTCTTGTCAAAACACTAAGTGAACTCTTCTGGTAAAGTCAAGTAGGCAATAGAAGAAGCATACTTTCCAAATTTTGAATTTAAATCAAAAGCCAGTGCCCATTACATATGGTCTAAGGCTGCAGTGTGGAAATGACATCAAAAATAAAAGCTAAATAAGGAAATCTAGCTAGGTTAAAATCATTTCCCAAAGACGGTGAGAATACATATTAGTTTGCTTAGTGATCATATTTTCTTAAGTAATTTAGGTCATATAAAGTTTCCATTTTGGGTGGGACATGATTTCAACACTCAAGGAAAAGTTTCCCTTGGTTTAGACACTATTTGTCCAAGCTCTAGAAATGATTTTCTCTTTGGCTTGCCAGGGCTTTTGAAGCATATTTCATGCAAAGGCAGTTTTGTTTCCTGAAACAGGAAAGGAAGTCCATAGCTCAAGGCCAGCCCGAATTAAAGCTCTTCAGCAAGGAAATAATAAATCAAAAAGTAAAAATATCCTGATTTCTTTTAAAATGGTTTCTCAAAAATATTTAAAATGCAGAGATGACTCCAGTCAAGATTTAATGCAAGTATTCTTCAAAGCAGCCACATTGAATAAAACACAAAAAGGGGTTTTAATGCAAGAGTGGTTTCCCACTTGGCTTAAATCACATGCATTTCCCTTCATAGATTTAAGAGAGTAAAACTTTAAACTATTTTGTTATGCTCTATAATGTATAATGACAGACCTGTCAAGAGATTTGGATTTTCCATGTGGTCAAACATTTCATGCACATTCTTACTAGAGACTGTCACTGAAACGACTGCAGAATTAGAGGGGAATTCATATTTGTGACAGCCCTTTGACAGGTTACAGGTATGTCGTGGCTGTTTATTCCATATTCACAGTGGGATCTGGGTATTATATGCATAGGTGAAGGCAGAATTAAAGCCTCCTTTATGTATTAATCGTGAGCATACATATAAGGAATGAAAGAGGACAAAACACTATTGTTTAACTAAAACAAATCATCTGATATGTGAATTTTCATGTTCTTTTTGGCACTATCAAATGCAAAATAATTAACTAAGATAAGAATCAATAATTTGCAAAATGACTATATATGTTTAGTTAATAATATGATACGGAAATATACCCTTTTTTAGACAAAAATTAGTATCTTAAATGCTAGAACACTAACAATATATTCGATTTTATTAGTATCACAATATAATTTTAAAAATGTATTTTATGATACATAAAAATAACCTAACCATTACTTTTCAGACAATTCTTCTGAGAAGTGCTATTTAAAAGCTTCAGTCACTATATCATAACTTATAAAATTAGTAACATTTCTCAATAAATGTTGGTTGATGTAAGTTATCAATTGAAATCCCAATCCAGAATGTCACGATCTACTTGTATATGCACCCAAGCATCTGTGTAAGGTACTTTCCTAAATCAACGCTGCAGTATTTTGTCAAATTTGGAGTTTTTCCTAAATATTACAGGCAAGAATATCTAGGGGTATAATTCTAGATTCAGCCCCAATGAATTTAATGACAAGGTTCAGTATCTCCAGAGGGGCCAATATTTCAGCTAAAATAGTGAGAGTGATCCTGGATTCAAGGGAGAAGCAAGAGAAGCAAGGGAAGCAAGGGAAGCAAGGAAGGAAGGAAGCAAGGAAGGAAGGAAGGAAGGAAGGAAGGAAGGAAGGAAGGAAGGAAATTTCTTACTTTAGGGCCGCCCAATAAGTGAGACAGAACTTAATCAAGGGAACCAGTATTCAGATACTATAAACTTTGCCTCATGTATTTTAAAAGGTGGACTTCAGATTCTAGAACTGAAACATCAAAACCAAAAAAGAGGTCGAGCACATGAAACCAGATCTAAAATCTATAATGGTCTAATGATAAGCTTTTTACTATTTGTGATATGTCTTCTTATTTCCCCTCTCCACTTCTGCTTGATTTGAAAAGAAAATCAATGGGAGTTCCCACATGACTATGCTTTTCCTTCCTTAGCAAATGCTTAATCTGAATTCTTGAAAAATAAAGCCCCAACTTGGGGTTAATGAGGTATAGCATTTATAATATTATTTTGTGGGTCATCAGATAGATATGAGAGAAGATAAAACAGTCCATCAGAAAAGAAATCACTGCCGCTATGCAAAACCAACCTGCATTATGTTCACAAAAATTTCTTGAAGAAATGAAACAGATGTTTTTGGCAATGACAAGTACTCAAAATGCCATGAGCTGGTATATGTGAATGGTATGGCAGGCATTCAAACAGAAGAGTTCACTTCACTAATACAGCCAAAAATCAAAGAAGCCAAGCATGTTTTAATAGAAAGAATGCATTCATTGTGGCAGAGCTGAATGCTTTACAGTGTGCTTCTCTTAAATACCTAGAGGTGGTTCTGGGGATATACCAATGCTCTGTAACAAAGCTTCTGTCTCTCTTCTTTTGCGGTCTAGGTCAGAATCTTCCTGAGCTGGCTCTTTCTTTTGCTGTAGATCAGCCTGAGTTAAAACAAAACAAAATAGAAAAGTTTCATCCACGTATCATCAGCCCTAGCAATTAAGTGTGTAGAAAATATTTCTTTGCACCACTGCTTAGGTAGACTTCAAAATCCACTTAGATAGATTTAGATAATTTATGGCTTAGATAATTTATACTGTACATATCAGGAACAATATTTCCTGAATGCGCAGCAAAACTGATCTTTGCAAGGATATTTGCAAGGATTTTTACAGCACACCAATGGATATCTTCTGCCTCTCACTCATCAGATGCAACTAATATGGTCAGCTAATATAAAAGCTGTCCATAGAATAACAGATATCATTACCCTGAATAAAAATGGCACCTTCCTAGTTCCTCACGGATCAAGAAATAAAATTCCATTGTACTTCAGTGATGTAGCTTAAGGGCCTACATTTGGTTCCAAACACTTGTTGGCAATAAAAACTACTTTCTCATAAACTTCAACTTCTAACAGGAGCAAAGGAAAGGACTAATAAAATCCAAAATGGGATTTTGGCAGCCCTGGGCACCAACAGCCAAAACTAATGGTCCACAAGACCCCTCCCTCTTTGCTTAGATACCTGTACCTCCTTGGAGCTTCCACGCATTAGCCTCCCCTGCCTCTAGTCTACTGGGACCTAGAAACAGGAGGAGCAACATCTGCATTAGCCAGAATCCCTTATGTTTGGCTCACCACTCCCCAGTTTAGCAGGGTGGAATGAAAACATCGATACCCCAGCCTAGTGATTAGAGCACTCCATTGAAAGAAACAGGCTTGCAGCCCTTCTCCCACACAGCTGAGGGAACTGAACCCCTCTCACTTTCTAGTCTAGCACAGTAACCAGCAATCCAAAGAAAACAAAATGCAAATGGTCGTGTCTATCATTTGGTCATGCCTTAAATAGCGCAACCCCAGCATAGTTCTTAGAGAGGATGTGTGGGGGCATCTGCCTCTATACTTTGGATTCTAAGGTTGCTTCTAAATCGGCTGATCCTCTCTAGCCTCCACACAGAAAGGTTTTAATTTCTGCTGAATCCAGAGTGTGGAGCACCGGGGACTTGCACAGTGCCTCAGCTTGGCGTTGAAGTTGGCGCAGGCACAACAGAAAACCTTGAACTTCAGAAGCATCTGCATGTTCTCCAGTTTGGACATGGCCAGGATGCAGAAGAACATTGCTTTTACACCCAAAGACAGAGTTCAGGCATATCCCTGTGCTCAGCACTTCCCATGAGCTAGCCTGAAGTATCTCAGAGTACGCAGGGTTATAGACAACCTTTCTGCATCAGTCTACACGGATAAGCATGTAAGTGAATGTTAGACTTGACTCCTGGAATGCAGCCCATTTACGGTGCTGCGGTTAGGCATCGCAGCGTCATCTGCAGAGCTGGGTATCCTGAGCTGGATCTGGCTATTGGGGCCAATGGAAAGTTCCAACCACAAGATCTCCACGAGGCATAAAATCAGAGGCAGGGGACAAAGGAAAGGACTTAATAGCTTCCTTGAGCCATTAGCTTGGCTCCCTTCCCTCTAATTCATTAACAGGCTAGTAATGAACGCTGAAAATGTTAATGTTTAAAGTCCTGCTTACAGAGGACTCCCCTAGTGACTCCAGGAGACTCACTGGGGGTGTGCTGGTAATTGCACAAAAATGGCTCAAATGAAAAAAGATTAAAAAGACAGCCAAAATTGGAACGCTGATATCTTGGATCACATCACATTTGCAGAGAATTCCATGAAATTCATGTAGAATATTAAAGTGTCAGTTTAAAAGGAAACCAGTTATTAGTAAAGGATAACAGGTGCTTTAAACTATAGTAAGTGTTGACATTTGAAGGAAAGGAAACATGATCACTTAATGCTTCTCTGACTTTGCATGAAAATGAATATCCACTCCCCGTCAATTCTCACCTCTATTCCACTAAGCAACTGAATAAAAAGAAGTACAAATCCCTTAATGAAAAACCTAATGCATATTGTCAAGGACAAATAAACTAAAATGTCAATCAAACTTTAACAGACCTGAAAGATGCATCCATGCCAGAAGATGAAAATGCAATTACAATTATGTTTTACTTTACTGGAGAATAATAATTGTAAATCTGTTACCTTAGCTAGTAATCAAACTAGTCTTCAGAGTACAAAAAAACATATTTAGATTGTAATGGCTTGAAAAAAATGTGAGCCCTCTTTCTGTCTTTCCCCACTCTCCACTCCCTTTCCATTGAAGGAGAGCCCAGGAAAAAGCATTGTGGCAAATCAATTTTTCTTTCTACACACACATACACATCATGTTGTCTAAACTGTTGTCATCTGACAGTGCGTTCGTTTTAAAAGCAATTCCCTCACCCCAACTTTCCTGACTAAAAATAAGCATTTTGATTTTAAGGTTAGACTGATGTGGGTTTGAGGATCTCATTCCACATGACAGATACCTTGGGGTATACAATACTGAGATGTCAAAACCTCAGCAAGCCCCTTCTGCAAGCATGAGCTATCTGAAAGGTGCTTTTGCATATTTACCTCTTTCTTCTTCCTTTCTTCCTCCTTCCGCTTCTTTTCTTCTCTTATCTGAGCCAAGCGCTGCTTTTTGCGCTCAAGTTCTGCTTTTAAATCACTTTTGTCTGACATTTTGACTCTGTTGGAAACAAAATTATGGAAACCAAGGTGAAAATAGAATTTAATGTTTTCCCTATTTACTGAAAGAAGATAATTATATCAAAAATAGTGCTTCTAAAATTGCTAGAAATATATTTCTATACACACACTGGCCCTTGGACTACACTATCATTGTAGAAAGCAGGGTATTTGTTTCACAATTTTTATTTCAAGACATTAGACCAGAATATCACCTAACAGGGAATATATTTTCATATTACCTAATTAGAAAACTACTTTTGTGAAGCAAACCCATTTTTGTCTGCTGTTCAAAATATTGCTTTTATACACTGAAGCTAAGATCTTTCCATTTTCATCAGCTTCAGCAGCTCTGCCAGACTGTAGGACCCAGACCCACAAATTCAATTTTAAGTAAGAGAACAAGATCTGCCCCAAACAGTTCCATACATCTTAGACAAGTAATAATTTTACTTGCAAAAATTGGAAACATGATCGCTTTGACTTCTGCAGGTGCCTTGAAGGGTTGCTGTTCCAGGATCGCCCCTGTTCCACTGGTCCAGCCCTACGCAGATCACCAGCTCAGTCTCAGTACCCGTCACATATTCGCCCCTCCCTGGAGCACCCTCACCAAGGTATGGGCTATCCTGCACAGGAACCTCCCCTCTTTCCAGGGAAAGCTGGGGCATTCCCCCAAAAAGCTGCAGACAGGTCACAAAACCAGGACACCCAGCAAACCTGAGCTTCTCTTTAACAAAGCACCACATTGCTCCACCAAGTCTCATGCTCAGATCATCTTTCCAAGAGGCAGGAGACATGCCTAATATTCCTGATTTGACTCCAGTCAAACTTGGAAAAAGCATTTCTTCTGTGCTACTGAAAGACTTCCACCATCATTAAACACGATTCTCTGTAGGATGGTGATATGAAGCCATGTATGCTCTTTGTGTCTTAAATCTCTGTCAAACTATGCTGTTGTTACATGAGCCTTTAAAACAAAGGGTAAAGAGATAAAAAGTCTCATCATACAGAAACAGAGACAGATCTCTAAAGAACATAAGATACCAATCGTTTTCTACAGTTTTAAAACCCCACCAGTGTTGCACAAATCTATAACAAGTCACAGATAATTTATCTATTTTCTAATATCATCTCCATTAT
The DNA here is from genome assembly GCA_000699545.1 of Podiceps cristatus. Taxonomy (NCBI): domain Eukaryota; kingdom Metazoa; phylum Chordata; class Aves; order Podicipediformes; family Podicipedidae; genus Podiceps; species Podiceps cristatus. The sequence continues at coordinate 15,509 of KL258876.1, read as the reverse complement.
GGGCTGTCATCTAACTGTATCAATACTAATTTTATTAGCACCTTACTGCAAATACAATCCTGACTAATATAGGCATTCATGAAAAGAGTTAACTGTGCCTTTCCCATTAATTCACACTTCACTGACCACATCCACCCTTGCAACTCAGAATCAATCAGACCAATAGCAGTGATACATATATATATGTATACGTATATGCATATACGTATGCGCAATAGAAGTATACGCAATAGAAGTCTATCGTTTGCTTGATGAAATTTAAACGGCAACTCTCTGTTAATAGTAATGAGAACCCCACCCACATTACTGCCTGGGTGGGTGGATGACCAGAGAGTAAATCTATATGCTAAAAATCATATGACACTTTCATCCATCATAAATTCCTCTACAGTCATCAGGTTTCTCCTCAGAAGGACAAAGGCGTGTTTGGTCTGTGATATGGAGGATATTGCCAACAAAACATCACCTGCATATTAAATGCAATCTTGGCCCCAAATGCTTTGTCGTCTTTGCAATGATTTTCCTTTAATGAAAGTGAAGAATAATATGTGGAATCCAAAGAGGAAACCATTCAATGAAAATGGCAGGCATAAAAGCAGCATGAGGGATGCCCAAGGGGCCGGCATAGCTGTATCATAGAATCATAGAATCATAGAATCAAAGGTCTGGGTTGGAAGGGACCCCAAGGATCACAGAGTTCCAACCCCCCTGCCACAGGCAGGGACACCAACCTCCAGGCCTGGACCTACATGAGGTTGGCCAGGGCCCCGTCCAACCTGGCCTTGAACACCTCCAGGCATGGGGCATCCACCACCTCTCTGGGCAGCCTGTTCCAGCACCTCACCACTCTCTCTGTAAAAAACTTCCCCCTAATATCTAATTTAAACCTTCCTTCCTTCAGCTTCAATCCATTCCCCCTTGTCCTGCCATTGTCTACCCTTTTAAAAAGTTGATTCCCCTCCTGTTTGTACGCTCCCTTCAGGTACTGGAAGGCTGCAATGAGGTCCTCCCACAGCCTTCTCTTCTCTAGGCTGAACAAGCCCAGCTCCCTCAGCCTCTCTTCGTAACAGCCTCTCTTCTGTAACTGTGTGTGGATCACCATGGATGCTAACACTTGCCAAACGAACTCCCAGCTGAAGCCCACCACCATGAGTTGCACCAGTCCCACTCACATTGTCACAGATTCTGCACTTACTTCAGCAGAGCTGCCCATCCTGGCAAGGTACCCTGCAGCCCTCTCAAGGCCTGGGAACTCTCCAGGTCAATCCACAACTCACAGCAAAAGATGTAGCTAGGAAGAACATTATTTTTTACAAACTGGACCACCAGGTGCACTGGCTGTAGGCAGAGGACCATCATTTCTTTACTCCTCCATCACTCTGGTCCTAGTCATGACAACACTGTTTTCATTTTGAGAAAAAGAAATCAACACCGTCAAAAAACTGCATATGACATCAATAAAACTAAACAGTAGCACCTTCATCAACATTAATCAGTGTGATGATGTCATCACACAGATTAAAGTGAACTATGAACAGATGTGAACAGACCAATGTCAACTGTGTGACAGTTGACGTCAGCAGGCTACTTTCTGTATGAGAAATGCCCGGAGAAGAAAACAAGCTTTTTAATGGCAGTGTAGGTAGCATTTTGCCTTCCAGTCTGCTCAGGATTTGTGGGTCTCTCTCAGATATGGTTGAAATCCTATTTGAAGTCATTTTCCTAATCTGTTACACACATTTGAATTCTGATTATGAAGTTCCCCCTTAGAGCCTTTTGGACTAGATAGTTTTTGCATCCTTTTAGTTCTGCAGTTTGGCAACAGAGAGCGAGCTCCTGTTTCTATGCAGAAAATATGCAAATGCGTTTTAAGGCTCATGACAGAAACCCTGAGGGTCTGGCATCCCTTTCAAGCTGTTTGTGAGATATCAATGAACGGCTTTCTAAAAATTCATTCCCTTAGTGTCAGGAAAACTAACTAGCTTTTTCCCCGATTTCAGCATCAACGGTTTAGTGCCCAGCCCCTTCTTTACAATGCTCCAGTCAGGGTGATCAAATCCTATTATAACTTTGCCCTATTTATAGCAAAACAGATCTTACGTACAACAAAGATGATGTATTAAATTTCTTTTAAAGAATGTTGCCAGAGCTGAATTATAGAAAGAAATTAATCTTGAGTTACTTTTGTCCTGCGTATATTAGTCATTCCTTAGCCCCCCAAACAGCTTATCAACCTTCAAACTGGCTATTTACTATTTTAGCACAAATTGAACACCAAGGGTATGTAACCACCTTTCTCGGATGTCAGCAAGTCAGCAGTGAGCAAGGAAGCAAGCATACTTGTCATTCTGCTCGGCATGGAGCACTCTGTATTCATTACTGGGAACAAATTTCTAATAATTGCCACCCTGTGTGCCAAAAGGCATGCCACACCAAGAGAGATAAAGGCAAAGAGCAAAAAAAAGATTTACTTCTTTTAACGTTCTCTGTGGTGCAGAATGACAGCCCAAGGCTTATGTACGACCTAATCTTCTACAGCCTGGGAGAAAGCATTGGTCAGAGGGAAACAGTAATGAGCACATTTTGTAGTGAAGTAATTAGATCACCTATCTGGGAGAAGGAACACATCGGATCAAAGATGCTGAACACTGCATTAAATGTAGCAATAGTTCTCATAGCAGAGCAGCAGCCTAGGGCTCCCCTTGTCAAGGGAGATGCATAATCTTAGATCAAATTTTATTTTCTTTGGCCCAGTTTACTGTCAAGTGACACAGTTTTAAAAGGAGAGAGTCCTCCCACTCCAGAACAGCTTACACCCAAGTACTAAGACAGCCTCTTGAGATGTAGCAGTATCTGTGGATGTGAACCACTTTGCACAGAGAGCACTTGCTCGCACTCCCCATACTCAGAGGGAATTCTCCTTTCTTGGAGCTACTGGAAAAAGGACCCTGCTCCTCCTGGCATAACTTTTAATGAAACGGACCGCTGTATTTCAAGATGATGGTTTTCCCGATACACATTAAATATGCCTCAGAGTCCCCTCTTAGGCTTGGCAATACAGCCAATTCCACTTACGCATCAAAGGGTCACCAGACTCATCAGGATGGCAGCCACCCGGCCATGTGCAAATGGAGCGCTGAGGCTTCTGAGAACTGCGTTCTGTGACTTCACCATCTATTGGGCTTATCTCACTAAATCTGGATGCCCACAATGTAGGTGCAGAGGTATCCTTACCATCAATGCAGGTAAAGTCAAAGAGTCTAGGTATCCTAGGATGTGATTCCACTTTTCCTAAAGCAGATGTCTAAAAGCAGTTAAGATTAAGCATGACCCGAAGCCACTAGATCCTCTCCAATGATGATAGAGGGCCCTGGGTGATAAGTTCTAGAAATCTCCATTGTAAATATCTCAGACTGGGTGAGAAGAATCTTGTCCTTAATATGCTCCCAGGAGTTACCTTAACCTTGTCAGTGTATGAAATGAGATCTTTGAAAGACCATTTACATTCATCTTAAAATAATAATGGTGTCTGCAGAAACAACTTTGCTGTACAGAACATACGCAGAACTACGCCACTAAGCTTATCACACGGGCAGTAACTTCTCACAACTATTACATTAGTGGCAGTGGTAAGCACATAAACATGGAAGATGCAAACAACGGCATTTCACCCCCAACTGGACTAAAAGCCATGCAAGTACTTTTATAGGTACAAGCCAAAAGACTTATTACAGGTTTATAATAAGCTACAAGGTCTTTATCCATGATCAGTATCACAATATGGAATTGGCAGTGACAGGTCAACGGTTGGACTCGATGACCTTAAAGGTCTCTTCCAACCTAAATGATTCTATGATTCCATATTTGAACAGATATTTTTCCAAACCATTTATATAAGCACTTAAGAGCAGAAACAGCCACAGGCATCTAAAAAGGTTTACTGCAATTGCAGAACTAATAAATTGATACTTGTCAGAGTAATAAAACCACAGAGTTACAGGGGTACAAAGAGCAGCAACACATGTACGTAGCTTGGAATAAATATAAGAAAAGATAAACACGAAGTGTCCAATGTATAATTAATAAAATAAAAACACAAAGAAAATTATGACACCGTACACTTTTTATAAGCAGAAAAAGAAAATAATATATAACATCTCCCTCCTCTTAAAGTCTGTTCTTTAAGTCTCCTAGAATAGCATCTTGTCTGTATGCTATCACCAAGTTCATCTAAAAAGAAACCTAAGTTTCCAATCCTGGTAGGAGATAAAAAAGCCTACAGATTTTATTGCTTTTTGGTGTTTGGGGGATTTTTACATGATGTTCGTGCAGTGGGCTCGACATCAGTAGAACTATATTCATCACTTCATAAGCCTCAGTGTCTTTCCTATTTTGTGACTTCTATGTGTCCTTTTCATTATCTTCATTGCAATCACCACAGGGGCTCAGTAAGTACTGTTACATATGGCATTACTCATCCTATATAATTAATCATAAATAATTGATTCATTAATATACTTTTCTAAAATAAATAGGCAGCATCTAGTATTTGTAGATGCTGTACGTGTATTATTCATATGTCTTCACTTGAGTCCAAAACTGTGAAATGTCTTTACTTTGAAAGGAAAAGGAAGTTGCACAATAAAATACATTACCCTGTGATTTTTGGTTTTAAAGAATGGGTTTATAGAGTGGGAATACTATTACTACTGAAACTATTGCATGTGGAGTTTTCTACTGGAAAAACAACTCACTTGTATTATGTAGCATATTTGTCTCTATTTTGTACAAACTAACACATTTCCTACGGTTAGGACTATTATACATTTTTACAAGAGAAGAAATTCCCATGGGATCTATCTATGACTTTCACAAGTGTAAAGTGTGCATGCAAAGTATGAAATTGTACAAAGCAGTTAAACATCTTTGGTCTGCAAGAAATCAGAGGGAGCTGTTACCCTAGCATAAATGCATTCTAACCCATGGTATTTCTTTGAAAATCATGTTTGAAACACACTTCAAATGGGCAAGAGGGTCTAGAATCATCTCTTGACAGCAATTTTTAAGTAAACATATGACTACCTCTTTTCATCATGCATCAGAATTTGTACTTGACTTCAGTCAAGTAACAAATACTTTTGCTAAATAGGCATATCAGTGTTTACAAGATCGGAACAATAGGCAAATATTTGCAGTATTTCAAGGAAACTCCCGTGTGATGAATTCAGGGAAACACTAAGTAAAATTGGAGAGACTAAGAGTTTTCTTCTACATAACCTTGAGGCAAAACACTAAGGATTTTTTACACTGCATCTGTGTATTTATCTATAAATAAAAATGGTGTTAAGTGTTAGATTTCAGAGAATGTACCATCTTTATCCTTCAGCTTCTGAAGATTTCTAGCAGATGGGCAAAGGTCTTGTGTTTTATTCTGTGAAGGTTTACAAAGCACAGCATCCAGAGACTTGGTTCTGTGCTTCCTCCTGGTTGCTATGCAACAGGTCAGCGCATCTCTACCCTATTTATTTTGAGGCTGACAAGGTGTAGGATACGTACCTACAACTGCTCGATTATACATCCCTTACAATGTATTACCATTTAATCTTTTCACTCTTGTTCTTCCATAATGGCCCTTCTACAAAATGAACTCAGTTAACAGCAGAATTATAGGGTCACTACAAAGCGGCATATGAGCAAAGCTCTCCTACTGCCCATTCTTTGGGCACCAGGTGTAGTGTCAATGAAGCATCACCTTCTCATCATCCCATTCTCTCATACCCCCTTAACCTCTTAAATTTACCATGACCTTTTCAATTCCAACAAGCATAGTTCCATGGAAGAGCCATCAAGGTTGAAGAGAACAAGCTGCTGGCAGCCACTTGCTGGAGATAAGAAACAAATACATGACATTCCAGCTAGGATTAGAATGAATTTAAATACTACATACTAAGGTCATTCTAGTAAAGCTGCTGCACATCTCCCACCAAATATCCTCCTTTTATATTGAGTTCCACAGAACTGACTGTATGTATCACCTCAAAGAAAATTAGATTGTAAAATAGCTCTTTTAAAGTGTCTTCGATCTTCCCTCAATAAGCACTAATGAGCACAGTTGCAACTGCCTGGTGATCTCAGACATGGTGCTGGGAGATGTCCCTCAATGATACAACCAATACTGATTTGTATCTCCTCAGGATCTGACTCGTGCCCTAGTTACAAAGAGTGGATGTTTTCAACAAAACAAGCAGCTGCATGCCTGACAACATTTTGATCTTGTGGAATACAAGATCTCTGGGTATTCTTAGTCAGTTCCCTCTCTATCAGCTTCTGTTTCTTTTACTGTTTGGCGGCAGCAAAACGCACGGCTCCAAATGTGGCTCTGCATATGGCTGGGAATGGACTTACCGAAATTCTGAACCTTTATGCCTCTACATTGCCCACACATTAACTGGTCTTACTAGCTGCACTATGCAATCTTTTCTGAATTTTCCACCTTGCTTCAGAGAGGAAATGCAGGGCCCAGCAGGATAGTTGAAAGAAGTTTTCTGACATTCAAATAGAACCAAGTACAAACTATAAATCGATAAGATTTTAGAGATGAACAATGTGAGAGAAATGACAAAATCTCAGCCTCAAGCTGAAGGCCACTTGTCTAGAAAAGAAAAAATGAGCCCCGTACTTCACGTTTCTAAATTAAATTTATTTTGTATTTACTTTTTATATAATGCTCAGATTTCAATGATATCTGCTGCTATCATTGATATCACCACTTCTTCAAAATCTATATAAAATGTCTGGTTCATCTGAACAGTACCAAAGTGCCTCCCAGGAGTATATTTAATGACTTACTAAGACCTGACATGGAATTTCACTTAAAGGTTTCTGCTAGTCTCTCCTGAAGTGGAAGAAAGACTCATTTTATCCATCCTGCAAACATTTCAGATGTTAAAACATATACTTCCACTCCTTATTGCGGGTAAAACTGACCCCTCCAACTTTTCTACCCTCCTCCTGAGCTAACCCTAGTGATATACGGCCAGCGAACTGATGCTTAAAGCCATTTACCCAAACATGAAAAATGCATGCTCTAGTGTCTGCTTCTTAACCCAGTTATGACAGCTGCCAGACAGACATCAAAGAACAAGCTATGCTGCCGACAAACAGATTTTGCTGGAAGACTTACCCAGATATCACTTCTTTCTTGAAACAAAAACATGCTTTGCTTTGTGGCTGATGTTTGTAAGGATGTAATTAGGCTAAAAATATTACACATCAATTTCATCTCTAAAGTCAATACACCTAAAGATTTAGAAAGCAGGGAAAAGCCCTGGCTGTAAGAAATCTGCAGAGTATCTCATATGAGTTCTCATGGTATTAAAGGAAGCAAAGTGGAAGAAACAACATTACCATTCCCTTTGTACTTCCCATGAATGATCAGAGCTAGCCTTAGTCAATCACTCCTGTTGATCCACGTAAGTGGAAAAAGACATGCTAAGATAAAAATATGATATGCATATGATAAATGCAGATGTCTAACAGCATAATTTAAAGGACATAAAAAACTGTGAAGAATTTGAGTATGAGAGAGGACTGAGAAGCAAGAAGTCTATCTTCCATTTATCTTCTCAGTGGTTAAAGTTTTCTATCCAAATGGGAGAAACGTGTTTTTTGGGGGTTTTGTTTGCTTGTGTTTTGGTTTGGTTTGGGGGGATTTGGAGCTTTATTTGTATTGAGAGGACTGAAACCCACCTCCCTGGGGTGACTGTTGGCTAATGGGTGAGAAAGACTAGAGGAATGGAGATTGCATTCTTAACCATTGAAGCTATTTTCTATTAATTTATTTTCTGCAAAGATTAATTGGACCAGAAAAACTAGATGCAAGAGAGTGAACATTAGTCCCTAACTGAGGCCCCTGGGTTCTAGTCTTTGTTTCAGGGTTAGTTTACATTACACGCAATAACTGTTTAGTTTAAAATACAATGCTGTATTTAGTATCTGTAGCTCAAGACTCCTCTTTCTTGCTGAGTGCTTGAAGCAAGGTGCTGAAGAGTCCCTTCTCTTTTTCCCACATGCTCTGGGGCACCCAAAGAATTTTTAATACTTTAGACTTATGAGGAGGAGCTTCAGTGGGAAAGACTGGGGGGGGTGGGGTGTGCCTACTGCAGAAGACACAAAGCTTGCTGACTAGAGGACAGATGAAGGCAAATATCTCTCCAAGCAAAGGCAAAAATTAGCTGAGACTCCTTTACCTTAGGTGAGTCTCATTAAAAGCAGGGTGCACTAAAAGACGGAGCACATGCCATCAGCTGCAGCTCGGCATGGGGCACACAGTCTGACAGATGGGCTCAAGAAACGCAAACTAGATGAAGCAGCCCTAGGAGAGACAGACAACGGATGCTCAGGCTGTTGAGTCTGGGGGTTTGGGAGTAAGAACACATCCAAAAGCAGAACTCTAAGGTGAAAAAGGGAGTTTTTTGGAGACTTCATGTGGTTTGAGAGCTAAGTGACAGCTAAGCAGGTATTGGGTTTCTGTTTCTACGCCATTTTGTCAGTCTAGATTTATCTGAGCTTCCCAGGCATCATAAGAACTTGCAAGTCCGGGGAATTCAGGTACGCATCCCGGGTTCAAGATGTGGGCACGCTCTGCACCTTAAGCACAGCTTCCTACCAAGGCAAGGCTGACTGCACGTGAACTCTTCTCTCCCTTGCACGCACATACCTCTCAAGTGCCCTGGCTTCCACGGAGAAGCAGCTTGGCAAATGGGCTGACTGAGAGCAGAAACAAACAAGTCCCCAGTCTGAATGATGGGGCACTCGCATCTCCGGACTGCACTGCAGGACTCCCGAGTAAGCCTCTGCGTGTGACTCGCTGCACCAGGACCTAGCCTCCAGGATCTGAGACCAGTTAGATGCCACCAGATCTCTTCAAATGAGGAACCCAATGCTATAGATATTTTTGGAAAATAAATCAACTTTTATTAGTGGTTCTCAAAATGTGGGACCACTGGTGCTCCATAAGGCAACTGGAAATGGTCCATATCTGGTTTCCAGCCACATTAAACTGTAAAATGTATGCCCTTATTGGTTCCAACAGAAAGTCTTGAGGATTAAGGTTGGTGTCCCTGCCTGTGGCAGGGGGGTTGGAACTCTCTGATCCTTGGGGTCCCTTCCAACCCAGACCTTTCTATGATTCTATGATTCTATGATTAAGAGGGGAACGTACCTTAAAAAGCCTACAAATCATTGCAGTATCACAAGAGAGAAATGAGGAGAACTCAGGAGTAAGCAGGTAATACAGTTAGGCCTTAAGCAAAAATGGACATTATGTGACATGAGAAAGCACAACAGTCTTATTGCTTTCTAGATATATCCAATATTTTAAGAAAAATAATAAAAAAATGGGAGGCCACTGACTTTAATTACACTTATGCCTGATTCATCACTTTTAATTTACTGAGATTAGAAACTTTCTTGGGATGAACTTGTAATGGCCCTTTAAAAACTTTAATTAGAAGTTTTACTGAATCAACACTAAGGAGGCATGACCTTCATTTAAGACTTTAAAATCAATACTTGCATTAATTAATATTAATGTTGCATTATATTACAATTTTGTTCGACAAAACTCCTGTGTTTGTATGTCAATGTGGCTGTCTATAGTTTTTTACCTCCCTGTCCTCCGATTCATTGATAAATAAACAATAAAACCCAGTTAACTGTTATGTACATAAAGGAAGGGCTGCTGTAAAAGGTGTGAACATTAGTAGTAAGGCCACAACATTTTTTTCCCCATCTTAGCCCCTTCCAGAGAATATAATTTACCATCTTTTGAATTCTATGCTTTAATCATATATGAAAAAACCTAAAACTCTATAATTTATAATTATTAGATAAAAATAGCACTGAATTCACAGGAGGTGTTTTTCAATATATTGAAGAGGCCAATAAAGGCTGAGAAACTACACTTTCCTCTGTTTTCTTGCTATTAATCAAGTTTTTCTGTGAAAAAGACAATATTGTGGGAAATAATGGGACAGTTTTCCCACGGGCTCTTTCTGTACAAACAGAGAATGGCATCACTGTTTTTTTTGTCTCCAGTACAATACCCTCCTATCCCATCAGCACAATTTTTTTGTATTATTATTACTACTATGGAGATAGTGAAAGGCAGGAATACAACATTCACAGGCTTTGCCAAGTGCAGCAGATTACGTACATGAATAGCTAACTGCGCACTAGGGGGTATGATTTAGGTCAAATTTCTTGTTTCATTCCAAAAGGTTATAGATTTGTAAGCCATTCATTGTTTAATACACCACACAGCTTACACCCATACATATATATATAACATGAACTATCTTTTCTCTGTTTTTTTCCAGAAGTAATTTGTGTTCCTAGGCAATGAAGACTGGCAGAAGTTGATAGTCTGTAACAAAGTGCTATGACTGTGTAACAAAGCTCTATAAAAAGGACAAAGAAAATAAGAATTCATTTAGGGGCAAATTGAGATCTGAAATCCTTAAGGATTATCATCAAACCACCTTCTGGTTCAGCAACTACACAAAATGTAACTAGAAACAAACTGATGAAAAAACCCAATGTCATATGACTTTGAACAGTGTGATTAATGAAAATGGTGTTTCTTTTATATTACTTAAAGAGAAGACAAACATGTATTATGAAGCAAGCCACATGAGTTTAGATAGCCCCCCAACTTGTTTGCACTGTGAGAATCAGAGAACAAAATCTTTTAAATGCTCAGTCAGTGGAACAATCCTTAAACCAGGACAGAGAGGTTCAAATACAAGGGACCATATTAGATAGCAGTCTGGGTTTTTGGGGGGGTATTTTGGGTTATGCTTGTTTGTTTGTTTGTTTGTTTTCTGTGATCTTGTTTTGCTAAATATTTTAATTTCTGAAAATATACAATAGCAATCATTTGAAATGTCTTTGCCCCAATTACCAAGTGACCTGGTAACCACTCTGATCCTAACAGTGGTGGCCTAATGCACAAAACACGAAACAAGGGCACGCCTTGAAAAGTATGGATTTAATACCGCTGTCTACGGACTTTAAAAGCTAAGATCTGTGTTAATGGATACAGAACGGAAGGGCTGAACAGTTTAAAGCAAGAGAGATCCATATTTTCCCTGCATGTGGTCTAGGAACTACGGCGATTAACTTTCAATACTAACATAGCACAGTTTGGGGGGCAGTTTTTTCTGTCAAATTCAGCCTGAAAATATTAGAATCAAGCATTAGAAAAGGCTTGGAGATATAGCTATAAATAGATAAACAATATATCCTACACTCTACTTATTTATATTTAATCATACTAGACAGTTTTATAGCTTTGCCTTATTATAACTCTTTATTGTTTGAACATAAACCACACCATGTCTTTCTGCTGGACTGAAGTGGAAAAAGAATAACTAAGGAGCAGGATTTGGAATTACTCGTACCACACTGCACATGGAGGGAGAAAGGAATGAGGAACTAAAACCAGTTCTGTTCCAGGGAGAGACAACAAAGGGGAAGACCAGCGAGGAGGGAAGATGGCATTAGACCTGCATTGAGGAAGAGAGCAAAGGATAAGCCCCAGAGAACAATAGCAAGAAGGAAAGGAAATGTGAAGAGAAGAAAATCTCACTGGAAACAAAAAGCTATATCCTGAAAAGATTCCCCCTGTAATTGTTTTCTGCTGAGTGGCAGTAAATGAGCCCTCTTCCTCTGCTGAACTACTCTTTCGTTATTCTGGGGCCAAGCAGGGACAGTCAGCCAGCACCTGGAGAATACACGGGGCACAAATGCACTGGCCCAGAAGGGCTCCAGGGGGGCTTGTTCCTCAGGTTGATGTAACCTGTCTCTGCAGGCCAGGCAAGCTGATCCACATGCATGGGAGCGGTGTTAAATACGCAAACAGGATAACAGGTACTTTTACTCTAAGATCAAGAATCACAAGAGTCATCTGAGCAGCCCTTATTCACCAGGTAACACAGGTATCAAAGGGTCAAAGGCACACAGCTCAAAGCAGCAGTTACACAGGACCTCATCTGAAGTCTGTTAAGCCAATGCAAAGACTCCCATTGGCTTCCATAGGGTTCAAAACAGGGTTTGAAAATGTCTCATGGCTTTCAAACAATGTACATAGCTGACTCCTGCCATCGCTCAGGAGGCCAGATTCACCACCAGAGAAGTCACAGAGAAACTCCTATTACTGTCAGCAGCGACAGGGCTGAGCCCTCTGCCCTTCAAACTTCAGCATGGAGTTTCAGAGTGCTGCCCACAAAACACTTCCAGAACTGTCATTCCT
>JMFS01017597.1:0-29128 GCA_000699545.1 Podiceps cristatus | reverse complement strand
CCAACAAACCAACCAACCTGCCCCCCCCCAACACACAAACACCCAAATACTAGCAAAACAAAAACACGCTACAGCCTAATAGGGGTGTCTTTCATTAAACACTGGTATTTCTTAGAGGATTGTATGTATTTGGGATTCTTCTCATTTAATCTTTCAGAATTAGTGTTTCATACTTGCTTTTTTAATTTCTTAAGCTTAGGAATGTGTTAATAGTAAGGTTACTTGCTTTTCACTTTTTTTTTCCTCCTACCCCTCCACAGGCTGATTATCTGCAACCTAAATTGCTTGGTATCTTGGCTTTTTTTAACATGCAGCTACTGAGTTCCAGTGTTGGCATTGAGGATAAAAAAATGGTGTGTAAACTTAATTTTGAATCTTAAAAGAAAGATAAGCATGGGCTATTTTAATATTCCAGACTGACTTATGTGATTGTGCAACTGTCATTGAAGTCTCAAAGATGCTGGGGTTCCCACATGATTCTTGAAAACTGATAGTTTCACTGTGGGTAGGACTTCTCTGTAAGGCAAAAGTTTGTTTTGTTTCTTTAATGGTCAGCTAATGTACATATTTCAGTCAGACATGGTATATGTAACAAGTCACTCAGCCAGTAATTACAGAGGAGGAATCCAAGTGTGTTTTACATGTGCGAAAGAAAGTGCAGGGGAACATGGGAGAAAACTGGAGTTACTGCAGGGAACAGGGTTATAAGGGCACCAAAGGGCAAAACTAAAGAAAAGATGCAAATCCAAGAGAAACTAGGCTTTACTGGTTTTGCTTCCCACAGAACAGCTCCTTTCAGCTTTACAGTAGAGAGCATTTAGAGAAATTAAAGCTTACACCTTAAGACAAAAATCTGAAAACTCTGCTCTGCTGAGGCAGTGCTTTTAACCACAAGGCAGGGCTTTTAGCCACCTCACAGAGGTAGTGCAGATGATTTCTGTAGGGAATCTTTCAGTGCTAGAATGCGTATAACCCTGCATTGGTGGACTGCATTTCCTCTGGTGTTCTTTCCAGCTTTTTGCTTCTCAGATACTTGCATTGAGACGCTCTCATTTTCATAGCCCCATGTCTTCATGCTTTCTTAATTTCTTCACTTGTATAGCATTTCTTCTGCTGCACCTGCTATTGTTTCTATCTTTTCTTGTTCTGTTTTTTGTTCTTGAGTTTCCCTTTCCATGACCTTTCCTCAAGCTCAGGTTTCCTCCTGTGCAACTGATCTATTGTGCTGGACATCGTACTGCTACCTTGTTTGGTACAGTGTTACTGTGACTGAAATACCTCCTGCTATTTCTGCATCTCAGTGTTTCTCTTTTGTCTTTCATCAGTCCCATTAACAAATGGGCTACTACCTGTTCCCTGAAGCTTACCAGTCACTTCTGCCAGAAGTTGTATGTCAATTCTGTTGTTGAGGTTTGGGGTTTTTTTGCCTTATTTTGTTTTTAAATGCAAATTTGTTTATTTCCTTTATATTTTCCAAACCTGCTATTTTCAGCTTCTAAAACTTTGAACAGATAATCAATCATGTCTTATAACAGGCTTCTATAAGCATGAGCTCCTTTGATGTCCACAGTTCTTCCCTCTTCAATCTGTCAATAGCCTAAATAACAACGTTTTTTGTTATGATCTTGTCATTATAGATTCTTTTTTCATTCTCATTTCCTCTAATTCCCAAATTCTTTACTGAAACATCAGACTGAATTTGATGTCTTATAGGGTATGATTTCTTAAGCCAGGGTAGCCTGGTTTTATTAGAAAATGTGGTTTGTATATGTTCTATTGAGTATCTAATGCACTAAAAATGACTTTTTTCTGTCTAGGCTTTAAACAGTCTCATGTGTTTAATGAAGCTCATGGGTCCCAAACACATCAGTTCAGTAAGAGTGAAGATGATGACTACACTGAGAACAGCTCTAAGATACAAGGATGACTTTCCAGAACTATGTTGCAGGTGAACTGATAGTGTACCCCAACAGTGCCATACCTGCCATTTCTGTTCTTGAATACACTGTTTTCTTTTGTTCTAGGCAATCTAAACTAGTGAACTGAAATAACTTAAAATGCTTCTCGTGACTCACCTAAAATGTCTTTATGCAGAAAAGAATCACTGATTATTACCATTTTGTTGTCTTGTCTTGTTTAGAGCCTGGGATTGTTTTGTTCGAAGTCTGGACCATTCGTACCTTGGCTCCTTGCTTAGTCACGTGATAGTAGCGTTATTGCCCCTTACACATATCCAACCAAAGGAAACTACAGCAGTATTTTACTTTCTCATAGTTGAGAACAGGTACTGTACAAAATATTTTCAGTTATATGAATTAAATCCTGTAATAGGAATGTGGATAACCATAAATTAAAGTTGTCCAGCACTGAGATGAGAAAACATGTTTTTCTGCAAAGTAATATGTTCTTCTATAGAAGTCCCACTTGTCTAAATTGCAGTGAGATTTTGAAATCTAACAAGTGATAGCTTCATCTGAAAAAGTGTTTCTATATTGTCTTTATAAAAGTCTGTGATGCTCTGGCCAAGTTACAACCCATTCAGACACTTCTCCCTGCCAAGTCTTCAGATTTCTGCGTTTTTTCTGCTGGTATGGAAAATGGCTTCCCTCTACAGGGCACACAAACTGAGTAACAGTGATTGCTAACATTTGCTCTAAGCTAGAAAGAAGTGTAGAGTTGGAAAGGGTGTGTGTGTGTGTGTTTGTTTCAAGAATTAGAGTTATAATTATGAAGTGCACAGAACTCAGTGTAGAGTAAGTTTTCAGACATTCTCCTCACAAGTGGTCACACCAACTGAAAATAAAATCGATGTCTAATACAAAAGACTTTGTCTTCAAAAAGGTGAATTCATGAAAGTCTATGTTGAGTCTTATTTCTTTTTATGTTTTGTAGCTTAACATTATGAGTTGTGTTTTGGTTTTTTGGGTGTTTTTAAATGGTGATAGTTTGTATCTTGATTACTTTTTGGTTTTATTTATTCTTGCACTGTATCATACCAACAGTATTCAAAATAAAAGGTGACCATAGGAATAATAAGGCTCTTGTTGAAGCCCATAGAAGCAAAAAACTAATGCTTGCTATGTTCTTTGCAATATTTTTTTTGTAACTATTAGGGATGCAGTACGAGACTTTTTACATGAAATATACTTTTTGCCTGACCTTCCAGAACTAAAAGAAATTCAAGTTGTCCTTCAGGAATACAGAAAGGTACAGCTTCTTTTATTTATTTGTTTATTTTTAATGCATTAAATGAAGTCATGACAAGTGAAGAAAACGTGTAAAGTTTAGTAAAGAAAATACTATTTATCTGCCTCCACAGCAAAACAGAATTTTGCATGTTGCAGGAATACTTTGAAGCAGGTTCTGATTCTTCTTTAGGAGTGAAATACACTCACGTTTAATGTGCTTGTTTCTGTAGCACCTTCTGAACACTGACTTTTAACCTTACTGAGACTAAAGAGATTATAAGATTAAAAGTCAGCAGTATTAGCTACGGTAATGAATGTATTACAAGAGAAATCACTTTTAATTTTATTACTTTTCTGTGTTCTCTTTAAAGCTAACAAGTCTATTTTTAGGAGTACTCTATGGTCCATTTGTTTTGCTTGTGCTCAGAATGGTTAGGTAATAGATGGGAAATAGCAATTATTTAGTGGGAATGAGGTAACAAAAGTAAAAATTAATTTGATTTTAGGTAATGAGGTGCTCGAAGTAAGCACCTCATTTCCTTCTGGTTTAATAATTTTTATTTACACAATCATGTTTATACAGAAGTGTAAATATAGCACCTTTTTGAGGAAAGCATTTTAAAAAATAGACACAAAGACAATGGTATATGGATGTAGGCACAAAGTTGTTTGTATGTCTTCTTGCTTGTGTTCTTTGAGATGCTTCCTGTTATATTTAACTTGAACCTCTTATGTCCTGTCTTGTTGAGGAATCCTCCAAAAGCACCGACCTGCAGACAACACTGCAGCTGTCTATGAGAGCTATTCAGCATGAGAATGTGGATGTTCGTATTCATGCACTTACCAGTCTGAAAGAAACGTTATATAGAAATCAGGTATAGAAAACCTCTTTCACAAGACTTAAAAATAAATCAAAGTAGCGTCCAGACCAACAATCTAAAACTCCTTCCTGTTACTGGGTGTTCACATGAACTGTGTTATTCTCCTCAATTTATTAAGCTAGTGGTTTCTTAATATAACGGGGAGAAGGGATTCTTTCTCATCATGTCTCCTTGTAAGAGAACTTTCAAATCCTCCTAATCTGTGTGATTCTGATTCAGCAAGGCTTGTAGTATATTTCTTACCTTTTTCAACTCTGAGGATACATCTAAGAATTCCATTTCAGCAATCTATTCTGTGGGCTTCTGCTCTATTAGAATGTGTATAGCTTTTGCATCAAGAGACTATTTCATTAAAGCCAGCATTTTTTGTATGTGAGTAATACCTGAAATTATTAAGATGTATGTGACCACCTTACACCTTTGATTTTATTTTCCTCTTCCTTCTTTGCCTTCCACCCTCAAAAATTTGAACCCGTTGTTCATATTCAAATATATTTTATAGCCATGTATATGTTGTAAAGATAATGCTTTATAAATCTGTGTGGTTATTCCTGGCCAATCAGTAATTCTTGCAGCTCAGGTCAGCAAAATATTGTCATGTCTTGCTTAGTTAGAGGTCTAGCAAAATAATTGAGGAAAATCAAACTTAATTAGTTTCACCACTTGTGGAACTACTTGCTCTGTTAGCTGTGGCATCAGTTTTCATTAAACATAACAATGGCAAACATCTTCACATTATTAAAAGATTTTTTTTTTTTTCTGTATTTGGACTAAATGTGGAACTGGGGATTAAAAGATGAGCCAAAATGAAAAAGAAAGGAAATACAATTAAAATGATGGGCATTGATTAAAGGACTTGAACCCCTGGGCTTTGTAGGGATTGAGAGTGAAAAAATGACCAACAAATGAGAACAACAAATAAGGATACAAATGGCAGTGAAACTAGAAGGTATGACAACAGCTGCATGACCAAAATTGAGAGGAAGTATCAGAAGAAAAGGGACAGATAAGTAAAAAAGATTAATGTAGAAAAAAGAGGGGTTCTTGGTGAGACAAGGACAGAAAATTAATTGGTAGAGAGATGTATGGTAATGGAATACAATATTGGCCATGACAGCATTATTAATTGTAGACCCAAATCCCTCATTCTTACTCCCCCCCCTGCCCCTTACTCCTTCCTAGGGTAACAAGCATTTTAGGGCAATTGGCTATAGTTAACAAAATGTCAGTATTTTAATCACTAACCTAAAGTCTCATGGGTAAATGAAAGATGAAGTAAGACTGAGTTGCAGATGGAAAATTTCCAAGAATATTTACTTTAAACGCGATTGTAGAATAACTCATCTTTATTTTTCAACTTCCTAGGAAAAATTGATAAAATACGTAACAGATAGTGAAACTGTGGAGCCAGTCATCTCCCAGTTGGTAACTGTACTTCTAATCGGCTGCCAGGATGCAAATTCTCAAGCCCGACTACTTTGTGGAGAATGTTTAGGTGAACTGGGAGCCATAGATCCAGGCAGGCTGGATTTTTCAACAAGTGAAACTCAAGGGAAACATTTTACATTTGTGGTAAGAAGTGTTGCTGTAGTGTTTTCTTTAGCATTAAGGGTTTTTTTAAAAGTACTTGGGAGTAGGGAAGCTTTTTATCTTTAGACCCTTTGAAAATCTTTACTTGCTTTCTCATCTAAAAACACTTTAGAGTCAGTCTTCAAAGTGATCATTTGGAGATTAAAGATACAGCTACTATTCTGTTTTAATAAAACTGACATTCTGTTTGTGATTGAGGCTGGTGTGGAGGATCCAAATTTTGCCTATGGGTTATTAATGGAACTGACCAGAGCATTCCTTGCTTATGCTGATAATGTTCGTGCTCAGGATTCTGCAGCATATGCAATTCAGGTAAAATACGTGGTTAGATCCTATTTTTGTTTCACAAATTATTTCCTATCACACTGAACATAGAATTATGCAATATAAATGTATATTTTGAAGTACATGTTTAAGTATTTGAAACTTCATCCTATACAGCTTTAAATTACAAGGTAAAAGGTTATTCAGGAAAGTGATCTCTTAATTTTTTGAACTCCTCAGTGCTCACATAGAATTCTGTGGAGTTGTCAAATAGACTAAGATTTGTTTGCTTTTGTGTCATGATATTTTAGGAGAGATCTGATGTTTCATAGGTAACTAACAGTCCATACACAGTGATTCAAGGAGTAATCCTGAGACTGACTTAGAAATGGTGCAGGTTCCATAGGCAGAAATTAAAAGCAGGAAGTATTCCTAAGAGAGTTTCTGCTTACATTTTCAAGAAGCAACTGAAAGTGAGCCTACCCTTATTTTCAGACTCTAGTCTTTTGTGCTGGTTTGCCAACTTTGTTGTTGTTTAATATCTTTGTGAAAACTTCAGGACAATTCTTTCAATTCTTTGCTCCAGGAGAAAATAAGTTGCCCCATGTAGTTGGCATAATAGAATTCTATTAGCTTATGCACAAGGAGGAATCGGACTAATCCTGATTTATTGGCAGATGTGAAGAATTACGGGATAATGTGGTCCGAACACCAGCTGGAGAATCTGGGGAATCAGTAGTTAGTTGAAATCAACACTGCCTAGTCATAAGGGATTAACGATGTTGGATGGAAGTTTTGCAGTTATAATTTCTGAACTAAATATTCTGTAACTTCTGTCTCATTACTTCTGTATATACACCAGTTTATATTACTACTGTGGTCATGAAATATTTTCAGTGCTAACTTGGTCGTGTAAACTGCATTTTCAGGAGTTGTTGTCTATCTATGACTGTAGAGAGACAAACACTGACTGCCCAGGCTCCAGGCTGTGGAGGAGGTTTCCTGAGCACGTGCAGGAGATCTTGGAACCTCACTTAAATACACGGTATATGACAATTTTGGCAATTTCTTTTCATGACGGCTTTAAAACCGCTTTTTTCCTCTGGGCTAGCAGTAACTTCATTTGGTTTTGTGATTGTTACTCTTCTGTGAAGTGATACATGCATATACAAAATTGAAATAAAGTCTTTTACATAAAGCTGAGTTAACACTTCTTTGAATGTTATTTTCTGTAAATCAAAAGAGCAAAATTCTGAGCTTATTATGCCTGTTTTTTCTCTAGAGCATTGTCTTATACAATGTTTTGAAGCTTTTATTTCTATTTTTATTCCTCATACAAATTCTAACTAGCATTTAAATTTGTTCTTAAATCCATTGAGTTTTAGCTCATTGAGTTTTAACTTGACCTTTTTATTTTGTTGAATTAATGATAAAAATAATGGGAAGAATATTTCAAATTAAGGTGCATACAATAATTTGAAGTTATCAACAATGTTTCCTTTCTGTTTCCTCATGAAGACAGTCATGCTCATCTGTGATAAGTTTTAGCATTTTAGAAAACAAACTTTCTGGCATTTCTTGGCTTTCATATATTTTCTGAGGTTTTCCTGTCAAAAATACAGTACACAAACTGATTTGAATGGCATTTTAAACTATACTTAAAAATTGTGATAACTTTAGGTTGTTTGTATTTCATATTTAAGAAACTCTAGAATAAAACTTGTTGACTACGGAAAGTATTTTCTTAATTATTTTAAAAATATTCAGAAGATGAAACCTAATATGATTCCAGTTAGGGAACTTCATAATTAACATTGTGCTATTGTTTTTTATTGTGTTAAATAATAAAAGTTAGTTTTATTGAGTGGATATTTTGAAATTACAGGTACAAGAGTTATCAAAAGGCTGTAAATTGGTCTAAGATGAAGAAGCCAATTTACTTAAGCAAATTAGGTGATAATTTTGCAGAATGGTCAGCAACGTGGGCAGGTTATCTTATAACAAAGGTAAGAGAATAAATCTTCTCTCTGTATTGGTATATACAACACGGTTCTTGAACTACATTTTGGTTTTTGAAAGACAGGGGTGGATGGGGGAATATGCCTGTTCTCTGTAGGCCTGTTAAAGCACATTCCTAAAGACTTCTTGCATCATCAAGGTAACCATGCACCTTCCCTTCCCCAGCATTTTTGATTCTGGGCTAGGTTTCACAGATGATGTCAAAGCCAAAACTCTAGGAAGTTTGCCTTTGTCCAGAGACTTTGTATAGCTGAAGGCACTGACAAATGCTTCTGAAAGAGCTGAAATACTTCTGGAAAACCTTCAAATAGACTTTTACAATTTCTCAAGAATTTATTTTGTTTCTCCATAGCTCCACAGTCACAGCGCGTAAAAAGTATTTGTTTCTTTTCCCCTCTCCCAAACATGAAAATGATCCACTGAAAATTGCACTCCTAAATCAACCACTTTAAGAAATGAATTTAATCACAATAGCTCTGTAGCTACACTGTCCTCTTTCTATTTCAGACAGAGAAGAATTGAATGTCTTCATAATTTCCTACTTTTTGCAGGCTTTTAAGGGCAAAAGAGTGACTGAGTGCAGTAGTAGAGTCTTGGCCTTAAGGTTTTTTCTGTGGCCAGTGCAAGTTCACAGTGCTGTAGAAAACATGGAAAAGTTGAACATGGAAGCAGTGTTTGCCCATCTTTTTTGTAGTATCAGCAATTGATACGTGAAATAGCAGCTGGCATCTGGCATCCCTGTTGTAGGTTGAAGTCTGATGAACCTTCTGTAGGAGACAAGTATCTTAAGATCATTTGATGGAATAGAATTTATATTTGGCAACAAAAAGAAACCTATTAATTGTTCAGGCATTTGCACTTTTGTAATGACGCTTCTCCTGGAAATATTCTTCTTCTATAGGTGCGACATGATCTTGCCAGAAAAGTTTTCAATTGCTGCAGTATCATGATGAAGAATGACTATAAAGTGACAATTTATCTGCTTCCACACATCCTTGTCTATGTTTTGTTGGGATGCAGTCAAGAGGATCAACAAGAGGTGAGATATTTAAGAAGGTAGTGTTCTTCATAGGAATGTTCAGGAGCTGTTCTTTCTAAAAGCTGTTCTGCAGAATTACTGTAGACCTACATGAACAAATTATATAGGTGTTAAAGTCCTTTTCCTGTATTAGTAATCTAAATTTTCCGCCAGGGCTTTGAATATATGTATAAAAGCTTGTGTTGAATTGCTTTTCTGTGGATTTCCACCTGTTTCTTCAGTAGGGCCTAGAGTGAGTTATCATGCAGTTAATTATGACTACAGTAACATCAAGAGCTGGAATGGTACAAAGATGAAGAGAGTGCAACACAAACAAGGAATAAATTGAACTCGTATGCTTCCAAGAATTCAGACCGATATTTTTTTCTCTTGCTGGCATACAGTTACAATTGAAGTGGAAAAGCTATTTAGCTACCAGATTTGTGCAGAGCAGGATTCACAGGTGTCTTGTAGCAATGCAGGGACGAGAGAAAAGAATCATCCAGTATGCTTTCCTTCAGTTTGCTTTAGCAAAATTTGAAGAGACTGAAAAATACAATTTATGTTCTATTAATTTGAAATTTCACAGCTAAGATATCTGTGTTTAAACACTGTGGGTGTGTAATGATGTTTTTCTTATGTGAAGAAGTACATCCACAATAAGCATCTGTTATATATGTTAACTCATTCTGTTGACTAAAACAAACAGGAAATGGGTCTTTCAGCAAAGCATTTACTTAAATATAAGCAAAAAGTAGATCTGTGATCTGGTAGCCAGTAAATAACTTGACTCTTATCAAACTTTGAAGTATATTTGCAGCAGAAGTGCAGTAGCATTCATTGTGTTTTCTAAGATTCCTGTAATTGTGATGGTTATTCTGAATCCAGGGGGTTACTTTTGAAAGGTTTTTTCCCTGTATGGAAATTCCTGACAACAACTGTTACTTGGTTTGCCATTTCTTCCTCTTAACATTGTGGGACAAACAGAGCTTGCCAATAAGCCAAAATTATTAAAATACACAATTAAAATATCTAAGTCTTTTTTTTTTTTTTTTTTTACATTGTACTACTTTTACTGGTACTACTTACAAATTTTTACTTTGATTTTTGTGTTAATTGCTATTTCCTACTATTTTGATGCCTGCATGGCACTTCTGTCTATCATATTAATGTTTGAGTAGGTTTACGTGGAGATTATGGCTGTTCTGAAACACGACGATCAGTCTACAAGGAGACTTGAAGACAGTGCATCTGATCTAAGTCAGCTGAGTACACAGACGGTTTTCTCCATGCTTGATCATCTAACTCAGTGGTCTAGACATAAGTTTCAAATGCTTATTGCTGAGAAAAATTCTGGCAAGTCTAGCAAAGACAGAGGTGATCTAAAAAGTGAGTGATGCTTATTTTATTTAGAGTGATGTTTGCATTCTTCAAATAAGTATTTAAATTTGCCTCTTCACATCATGACTGTTTAAGAATGCAATACTACTATAATATGCTAGTCTGTTTTATAATTTCTTACTTTCTAATATTGTGATTTCTACCCTCCCACCCCAAATCCATTTCTTTCAGATGCCTATTGTAAGAAATACAGATTCAGAATAAAAAAAAATGAAATGTTAATTTCTTGGCAGTTCTCTAAAGGTTTGGTTTAATGTATTCTATGCTGTCTTGCAAGATGTAGAAAGTTCACCAGGATTGTTTTAAATTATTTTTGACAGAAAAGAAAAACGTGCTCTTAAATTAATCAGATTATCTCACTAAATTGTGAAATGAATTAACTGAATTTTGATGCATGAGGTAGTTCTTATAAATGAAACCTCAATGGTCGGACTTCTTAAAATGTTTGTGGGGTTTTTGTTGTGTTTGTGGTTTGGTTTTGTTCTGTTTTGGTTTAGTGTTTTTTTGGGGTTGTTTTGTTTTTTCCTATAGCATCAAGTGAGGACTATGGAGAATATCAAAATGTGACACGTTTTCTAGACCTCATACCTCAGGATACACTAGCTGTGGCTTCGTTTCGCTCTAAGGCTTACACAAGGGCTGTGATGCACTTTGAATCATTCATCACGGAAAAGAAACAAAATATTCAGGAGCATCTTGGATTTCTTCAGGTTCTGAAGTTCTTTTTGTTTTTTGTGTTTTATTTTAAAATGAAAATAGGCATAGATGAACAAAGCTCTGTCAAATTCTTGAGAGGGGAAAAAAGAAAAGATGTAGTCAGGCTCTTGCCGTTGGATACAAGTGTTTAGTCATCTGTCATTCAGCAATATTTAGTACTTCCCCTTGCTTGGCATGCTGCTTACATGAAAATGAAAAGTAGCTTTCTACTGTATAAGAAAAGATTGTAAAATCCTGAAAATAGTTAAATGTATCTTTGTTGAAAGTATAGCATTTACTGCTTCTAGTTAACTTTTGTCTTTTGTCAAACACAGCCAACTATAATAAAAAAAAAAAAAAAAAACCACATAAAACACATTTGAAGGAAAGCTAAGTGGCTTACTCTAAAATAAAGAAAGAGGTAATGCTAAGGGTGTTGAAAACAATTTCAATTATTTTCAGTGAGCATTTTAATCTGTGGGATGAGCGTGTTTGTGGGTCCTTATGACTTATATTCCTCAGTGACATTCAAATTTGAAAAACTTAGTATGTTGCTTTTCCACCTTAAATAATCTGCAGCTTCATAGTATACAACTTTATCATGTAATAATAGGATATTTATTTTGCCCTTCATATAGATTGCTTGAGGTAACTCGATGTGTTCTCCTTTCTTATTCTTTCTCTAGCATGAGATATTACAGTATGAGTATTACAGTATGTTATCAAAAGTAGAGCTCCACTTTGGAAGTAGCCCAGCAAAACTGATACTTTCCATGAAAACTTAATGCCAAGAAGTCCTACAGAGTAATTTGTTCTCCATTTTCAAGATGTGTGATTCTGAGCAAGTTACATATAAAATATCTTCTTGTTCTTAGAGTTATTTTTAATGTCCATTTCCAACTCTGTTTGAATAAAGAAATTGTATGCTGCTATGCATGAGCCGGATGGAGTAGCTGGGGTGAGTGCAATTCGGAAAGCAGAGCCATCTCTCAAAGAACAAATCCTTGAGCATGAAAGTATTGGCTTGTTAAGAGATGCAACAGCCTGTTACGATAGGGCTATCCAACTGGAACCTGATCAGGTAAATTCCTTATATATAATTTTAAAATATGTAATATTTTTTTTAAATCTTCTTAGCTAACACAAGACTAAGCCAAAAAAACCTTCAGAATACTTAAGTAAAAAGGGAATGTAAGAGTTTACTGTGGGAGTTGCTGAATAGTTATTGCTGTTGAAAGTGTCTTATGAACCGAAACAAATCTCTTACTGGGTTTATACTGTAATTTGCAGACTTGGGTTAATAATTAGATGCTTGTGCCCAGGTTTTGGCAGAACAGCTTAGCAATTAATGTTCAGCCTTTGCTTGGGAAGGCCTGGAATTGGATTGCTTAAGTATCAATCAGTACTGGTATGTGCCAAGAGAACTATTAAAGCAAATTACCACAGGTTTTATTCAAAGTAATTTTGACTTACTATTTTTGATTATTGTCTTCCAGGGAAAATGTTGATAATATAAGAGCAGTTGGAAAATTATTAAAGAAAACTTATTGCTTGTTTTCCATTCCCCTTTCCCTTCCTTTATTTGGAACGTATAAGGTACTGTAAAGCTGAGCAGTACTGGAAAACTGTCATGCTTCTTGTATGCCAAAGTGAATATCCAGAGATGTGATGATAAATACAAAAATGAAGCCATGTATTACCAGTTCTATGTTTTAAGTACTTTTCTAATGGAAATTAGTAAAAAGTTTCCTAGGCTAGGATATCCCTATGGTTTCTTGCACTTCCCTGTGAAGCAGAAGTTACCTAGCACAGCTGATAGCAGGTGTAGTAAACAGTGTTTTTATGGCCCTACTTTATTCCCAGAGTATGGAAAAGACTTATGAAGAGTGAAATTGCTTTCGGTTTTGGGGTTATTTCCTTCCTGTGACTTCTCCTGTCTTCTTGTTCATTTCTTTAAATCAAATTTTTATTTACAGCTCTGATATGGGTATTAATAAATTAACATCAAACTAAATTTGTGGTGATGTGTATTTCAATAATTGTCTATGGTGATTTAAGTTCTTCAGTAATCTCAGACTTATTTAATTTTCAATTTTGAATGTTCAACTTATGGTGCAATGGGTTATGCCTTTTCATATTATAAAAAGTATCCAAATGGAAATATTTCCTCCTTCAGGCTGACATAAATTTCATGAATGTATTTGTGGGGTTTTTCAATTTTTTTCATTTTTTTTTTCCCCCCCTGTTTCTAGATTATTCATTATCATGGTGTAGTGAAGTCCATGTTAGGCCTTGGTCAGTTATCTACTGTAATTACTCAGGTCAATGGAGTGCTTGCGAACAGGTACTATAAGCATCTGATACAATGTTCATTTGAGTAATAAGAAGCTCTTGTGTAACACCTATGTCTCAGGAGCCATTTTTGTGCATTATCAAGCATTTGAAGCTTATCAAGCTTATCCCATTAGCAGTGTGAAGCTGGAAAACTTTAAGTGCTTTGTCTATAAATTAATTTCAAGACTTCCCAAAATGTTTGTACTTCTTGTCTGTACTGTGTACAGTGTTGATACGTGCTTTAATTTGTTAAATAGAATCTTTTATTAATTTTCTTGCATGTTACTTGTTCTGTGGATATCCTGTAGCTTAATATAGGATAAATGGTTTGGACGATGGTAATTTTTAAATTGTGCCATAGAAGTTAAATACAGTACCTGGAAATTGAATTTGTGGGGTCGTGTTATACAGCTATTGTTTTCAATCAATGCATATCCTTTGGTTTTACTGAATTTTATCAGAAGCAAGTTTACAATGGTGTTCTTCAAGTAAGAGAAGTTTAATATAAAGAATATTTGCTAATATAATGTAGAACTAGCATACTGAGGAGGGAAAGGAAAAAAATAAGTTCAGCACAAGCTTTTATTGCCTTAATTTTCTTTCAATAGGTCTGAATGGATTTCTGAATTGAACACTTACAGAGTGGAAGCAGCCTGGAAACTGTCACGATGGGATTTACTGGAAAGTTATTTGGCTTCAGGTAAGTTATCATGATATCAAAACGTGAATATGTCCTTGCATTTCTGAACAAGTGTATGTTTTAGTCTAATTGTCTTGAATTGAGGGGCAGCTATTGTAATTTTTTAGTCTTGTATATATATATTTGATTGTAAACTGTATAGCATTTGAGTAGAAATTTCAAATAAGTGTAAGGCCAAATTTCTTCTGAGTTTGAGGGCATGGATTGTAAGGTAGAACTATACATTATTTCTAAAATTCCATTAATTTAGTTCTGAGAAAAACTTATTTTGCCAGTAGTGTGTTAAGACAAATTAGCATGTTCAGAGTAAGCTGCTTAAAGAAACAGTTTGAGAGGCTTTTTTTTTTCTCCCCAAAGATGTGAAGTCCACTACTTGGAGTGTCAGACTAGGACACTTATTATTATCTGCCAAGAAGAAAAATGAAGCAGCTTTTTATGAAACACTTAAGGTTGTTCGAGCAGAACAGATTGTACCCCTTTCAGCAGCAAGCTTTGAAAGAGGATCCTATCAACGAGGATATGAACACATTATCAGGTTTCTGATTTTCATGTCTTTATTTTCAAATCCAGAAATTACATAGTCACATAGTCAAGTATGCAGCAGCAAGAATTTTCCATTTCCACAGTAAATGGTACTGATATGCATTTTCTGCCACTTTTTTTTTAATACTCACTCAACTGGAAACCTCTGGTTAATTGTGAATTCATAGTTATTCCCCATGAAAAATATTTACGATAAAACTGTTGGGTATTGTTTTTCAAAAACAGCAAGCAAATTTATGTAAACATCAAGTAATAAAAATTAACAATTTAATTCCATACTTAAAGTAGTACATATCGTCCAGTAGCTACATTAACTCCATTAACTGCTTTTATCTGTATGGTGGACTAAAAGCACTCACTTCTTTTACCAACAAAAAGCAGTAAAAATTGAAACCTCATTCCTTTCAGTAGTTTTACTTTTTATTTTTTTAATAAATTTTGAAGTTGGCTGTAGTAGACTTAACAAGTGAGTAGCCTGTTTTTAATGAAAAAGGTTTAATAGCACTGTAAGTGCATCCTTACAGCAAGATATTGCATGAAACTAGCCAGTTGAAGTATATAATTCTGAATTATTTTTTAATTCTATTTTGTGTTGGTAATGTTTTCGGTGTTATCTTATTTGGGAAATGGAGTTTGAGCATTGAGAAAGAACTATTTCAAAATAGGTTTAGCCGTTGATCCAGACTACTCAGAAGGCTTCAAACAGTCACTGTTTCTTTGTTAGATATACCCACTACACTTAGACGCTGCCGGTAAGAACTTAGGCGTTTACAAGTTCTCAGCTTTGGAGCTTTACAGTGACAGCTAATAATAATAATGATGTTTTTTTAATAAATGGACTAACTTTATTGTAAAGGAGGTGTTTAAGGAACAGATAGTATATTGTCTCTAAAATGACGTTGAGAATATTAGACTTCTTGATTGCTAAAAGTAATGGATAGAAATGGTCTTTCTAAAGATTGACTTCCTCTCCAAGTAATCTTTGTTGTCTCTGTGTACAGCAGCTTGGCAAAGGAATAGTGAGAAAATAATCAGTTTACGAATCCTTGATTTTGTGTGTGCGGTTTTGCTGAACTTCTGCTTTTAAAACAAGTCCTACTATGTGAAATTGCTTACATGGCCATCTTTTAGAAAGAAAATGGGAAAAGCTGTGTAAAACTTGGGTTTTACAACCAATTTTCAACAATTTTTTGCCTTTATTTTGCTAATGCAGGCTGCATATGTTGTGTGAGTTGGAACATAGTATTGGACCAATGTTTCAGCAACCAGATGGCAACCACAGTAGAGATTCCCTGAATTGGTGTGCTCGTATTGAAATGACCCAAAACTCTTACAGAGCAAAAGAACCCATTTTAGCACTGAGAAGGGCTTTGCTTAGTCTCAGTAAAAGGTGAGAACATTGACTATTTCTTGTCTGTCCATGTTGTAGTTTCAGTAATATTCTGATTTTACATATTCATGTGAGAAGAGAGAAGATTAAACTCTGGAAACTTATATTGTAGACAAAAGCAGTCCTCTCCAACATGATATACCTTCAATATAGAAGGGAAAAGTGGTGTCTATAGGAAAGATAAGGGAGAAATGTTTTTAAGAGTATTTGTTTCCAGGCCTAAATGGAAAAAAAAAAAAAGGTGAAATGGTTGTATTACAAATAATTTTAAAATATTGCTCTCTAGCATATAGCTTATTGAGAATTTTTGTGTTTCAACTCATTGGGATATTTACTTCAGATGGTTAAGTAGAATTAATGACTGAAATTTTTCATTTTCTGCAAAAATATCTCTGCAGCCAGGATTACAGTGAGCTTGTTGGTCAGTGTTGGCTCCAGAGTGCTAGAGTTGCGAGAAAAGCTGGTCATCACCAGACTGCGTATAATGCTCTTCTGAATGCTGGGGAATCTACGCTCTCAGAACTTTATATAGAAAGAGCAAAGTGGCTCTGGTCCAAGGTAAAGAAACTAAAAATGGAACTTTGTTTTCTTGCATGTAAGAAAGCAATTTTCAGTTTTCTAGAAAAGGCGTAGAGTCAGTATATGTAAAACAAAATATGTCAGCTGGAACTACTAACATATTCTGATTGCAGTTGAGCCACGGGAAGTTTTTACCTCCAACTGCTAGTCAGCCCTTTTCTGTATCCATTGGCATTTCTGGCAGCTATGTGTAAAACTGGTGAATTACCTGCCTCTTGTCAAAGCAGCCCAGGCAAATAATTCAAATTATCTTAATAGTAGACTTTTCCTCAATTTGTATTCTTTAAATAATAGAAGTAGGCTACAAACATGGGAGCAATTACTGTGGTAAACCTAAATGGACAGCAATGCTGAGATAACAAGGGAATATAAGAAGCATTTGAAGGCAGTAATATTCAGTTACTGCAGCCAGAATGGTCTAGAACACACTCAGGGACATAGCTTTGCCTTAATATAACAACTGTGAGATGGAAGTTTTACATCTTTCTTATTTAATGCATATAAAATGTTTTCTTCTTTCCTTTAGGGTGAGGTTCATCAAGCACTCATTGTTCTCCAGAAGGGGGTTGAGTTATGTTTCCCTGAAAATAAAGCACCGTGCAATACCAAAAATCAGCTCATCCATGGCCGGGCAATGCTGCTAGTGGGCAGATTTATGGAAGAAACTGCTAACTTTGAAAGCAACGCGGTTATGAAAAAGTATAAGGTAATTTGATATACTAGTGTTAACAAGACAGTAGTTTTGAATAATAATAATAAGTAAGCTATCGTTATACTCCTGATGATGTCAACCAAGAATAACATCAATGGGATTAAGTGGTGTTTCAATGTGTAGGAGTAAAAGTAGTAGTCCTTGTAAAGATTTAACTATCTGAATTAGCTTTAGTATTACAAGTCAATACAAGGAAATCTGCAGTTCCCAACAGTGGAAACTACAAATACTTAATATAACTCTTTTGAAGTAAAAAACAAGTTACAGGAGCATGGGTTTTTTTCTATGCGTGCACAAATTAAAATTCCTTATGAATATGTGGGGCTACTCTAAATAGAAAGTGACACATTTGATGACACTTTTTTTGATGAAACTTGATGACACATTGCACTATTCTTCAGTGTTATTTCTCTCAGTAGTGACTTAGAACTGTACTTTAAATATGCTTCCAATCTCTGAAGAACTAGGAAAAGAGGCAACTGGTATGTTTTAATTCAACAACACAGTACAACACCGCTTCATCTTGCTATGCCAGCGAAATACTGTTTTGGCATTGATTAATATCGCCTACTAAACCCAGTAGTAGAGGCAGATCTTTATGCTTCCTTAAAAGTAGTATGTCTCCTATCCAAGTTTTGGCATTTGATACTATAAATACTTACTGCTGTCTTACTAACTAAAATATTTCTATAACAGTCATTTAGAGCAAAATCTAACGGATGTGTCAAATCAAATGAAGGTTGAAATAATGGAAACTAATGAAATTTTGATGGATTATATTAAAATACTAATGTTTAGAATTCTCTACTGTCTAAATATCATCACTGGAAACAAGCCAGTGTTTAATATTAGAGAATGGATGTGACTTGCTAAGTTATTTCTTTTCTAATATATTTCACACAATTTTTTGTTTTTCTGTTCAACATCATGCTTTCAGAAGGAAAACAGAAACATGAAAAACATCCTGCTGTTTCCCTTTCAGAAAACTAAAAGGAACCCATTATTGAGTTTATCAGGATCAGGAACTTGATTATAGTATTTTTAATGAAACTATAATCTTTCCTAGTTGAGGAATCCTATATCATCCTGTCTTAAATTATCTTAATATCTTCAAAACCAAAAGATAGTTTAAGAACAGACTTAAAGTTCGTACAGGCACTTAATCTTGGGGCAAAATTACAATATTGGAGTTACAAAGTTATGATTAATACTTTTTTGCACATACTTTGCACGAGGTAACTAAACCAAGATTTCTGTTTTTTAAGAGTCGTTATTGTTTTATTGTTACATTTTAAATTTAACATCCTCTCAAAAGTAATTCTCTTTTTGTTGCAGGATGTTACAATTTTCTTGCCAGAATGGGAAGATGGACATTTTTATCTTGCTAAATATTATGATAAATTAATGCCGATGGTAACTGACAACAAGATGGAGAAACAAGGAGATCTGATTAGATACATAGTTCATCATTTTGGGAGGTTGGACCCTAGGGGAACTTCGCTTAATTTTTATAGAAGGATGACTATTGCAGTAAAAAAAAATAAAGGAAAAAAAAATTATGGGAATATATCATTTTTCAGCAATTCAGATTTTTACACAGTATTGTAAAACAAAATACTGTGTTCTTCCTTTTGTTTTCATGTGTAATTAATTTTACTTCTGCCATCTGACTAAGCAATTGTTGACTGTCTTGTGTAAGACAATTATTACACCTACAATTTTCATTAATTAAAACCAAACCTTTGTACATTAGTAAGCTTTTAGTTATTGCAGATGCGTTAAAATGCTGAACATAAATTTCTAAAGTCCAGAACGGAATGTGAAATAATCAAGGATGTAAAGTTTGTGATGCTTCTGATAGATATCATTAACATGCTGTGATTTAAACATATAATTGCAGGTCTCTACAGTATGGAAACCAATTTATCTATCAGTCAATGCCTAGAATGCTGTCTTTATGGCTGGACTTCGGAGCAAAAGCATATGAATGTGATAAAGGTAGAACGTTTTTTCCCAGTATATACTTGCTGTGTCGTATTCTTGAATATATACTTGAAAGAGTAGTGAAGTGTATTTACAGTCCTTTGTTTAGACTTACTGCCTGAGATTATATGGAAACAAGGAAGTACTATTATTCTTTTAAATTACAGGGGTTTAATATTCAGGAGAGTATTAATTATTTTAATTAAACCCTCCAGAACTACTTTTAAATATATAATGAGATAGCAGTGTTCCTCAGGTAACTTAAGTCGATGAACAAATTTAGGGAAAATCCTTGCATGTCACCTCTTCTAAGTTGCCTCATGAGTAATGAGTAGTGGTTTTGCATACACTTCCTACAGTAAAGTGTTAAGCTTTGGGGGTTTTTCCAATTTGTCTTGGTTGCAGTTGTTTAAGAAATTTTACTGAAATTTAAATTAGCAGAGGAAATATCCTGTGAGCAGCATCGAGGCATGTGAAACTACTACCATAGATGCATTTTGGGTGGGAGATTTCTGTACCAATGAAGAATGCAGACATCGCCTGCAGGTCTGGAGTGAAGCAGACAGTTGTGGCTGCTTGACTTTGACCTGATTCTATACACTTAGGTCAACTGAATTTGCCTGTAGGCACATCAGATGCTGCTTTCTCGGTTATTGGTGTGCTCCTTGCACTGGGTCCTCAGGTGCTGGGGCAGAGATAGGAGTAGATGTGCTAATTTCATCCCTTGTAAAGACTTTATTTCCTCTCCACTAAAGAACGTTAGAATCCTTTTACTGGGGAAATACATGGAGTGGTTTTGTTCTGTGTCATTGCACCATTGCATCACTTCAGAGGAGTAATAGCTGTTTTATTTTAAGTGTAAGGAGGGCTTATTTCTGATATTGTCTGTTCCATGTTCCTGTTGTGGCTTATTTCCTGTTATTCTGGTTAGTTAAATAGCATAGGTATTAAGTCATTGTATGCTGTGTTGAAGAGTACTTTACAGTAAGAGCTTTTCCTTGATTTTTTTTTTTTTTTTGGCTTATGAAAATTACCAGTAAAATATGTTTCTGTAGGCTTGATTTAAATGGCTTTACATTTCTGATGGGAAAAAAAGGCACATAATCTTGTCCTTTTGTGTTTTTCAGCTAGTCGTTCGGAACGTGTCCAAATGAAAAATGATTTAGCTAAAATAAATAAAGTGATTACGGAGCACACGAATCACCTGGCACCGTACCAGTTTCTGACAGCTTTTTCTCAGTTAATCTCCCGAATCTGCCATTCTCATGACGAAGTCTTTGCAGTTCTGATGGTGATTGTTGCTAAAGTGTTTTTAGCCTATCCACAGCAAGCAATGTGGATGATGACTGCTGTGTCCAAGGTACCTTGATAAGTATAGCTACACCTTTAAGTTTGTAAAACTGTTTTCACCTGAGAGAAATGTGAATATAACCTATGTTACTTTAAAATGATGATGATAATAAGGAATTGAGAGGTTTTAGTTGCTGTGATACAGTGTTGTGGAACAGAGTATCACTGCAAAAGGTTTTATGTCAGTCTAAAGTTCAGATATTACAGTTCAGTGTTCCAAATTAGAATACTACCCTGCATCCTGACTTGCATGATGTATTAGGAAAGGAAATTTGAATAACGAATAGCTGATGAATTAGGAAGTTATGAACACCATATTTTGTTGGCATTAGTAATTTTAATAGTACTTCCAGTATTATAATCAAATAATCAAGTCTGTGCCTTGATTAAAATGGGATAGATATAACACTTAGTCCTAGTACTTAACTGGTAGTAAGGCATTCCAAAGCAAATTGGAAGGCATGGTGCATACTATCTCTTTAAGGCTGCTGAAATAACATTCAGGATACACTCGCATATTGTTGAATATTGGCCTTTATGTGTGGGAGTCCCCAGAATGGTTTTGGAAAGTAATACACCCCACCCCCCCGCCAACCGTACCACTTCAGTCCTTGTTCAGGTACCACATTTCAGTTGGGGAACATCCTTCTCCAGGTATCAAATATGACAAGCAATAAGAAGAGAAAAGAATATTATTAATTACTGTGGGTTGGTTTTTTTTAGGATTCTTTATTTGATTTGACTGTTGTTTAATTTTAACTTTCTTCTTTTTTCAGTCCTCTTACCCTACGCGTGTCAATAGATGTAAGGAAATTCTAAATAAAGCTATTCACATGAAGGAATCTCTAGGAAAATTTATCGGAGATGCCACACGCCTTACAGATAAGCTATTAGAACTATGCAACAAACCGGTACTTACAAAAATAAACAAATTAATGCATATAATAGGATGACTCAAAAACGTTGTACAAAAGCAGCTTCTGATAGCTTTCATTAGCCAATTCATTACATTACTGCAATTTAACAGAAGCTACACTAACTTGTAAAAGACTTTTTTACTTAATATTTTTTTTCCCAAAAAAGAGTAGAAAATAGCACTAAATTGAGCACATTGCAAAATATTTCAGTATGTAATGGTACATTTCACAGTGCATGGGCTTTACAATGTTTTGTGCTTTCATGTGATTCTTAGCAATTTTCAGAGTTTTTTACTATAAAAATTGGCTGTTTGTGTTTTCATGAGCAAATGAACTGGATAATAAAGGTAAAACTAACTAAGTTCTTTAATTATTCTGTATTTAGATTCAGAGTGAAAAATGCATGTGCCATAAAAGCCAGTATGTAATTTGCCATTTTTCTTATTTTCATAAGCATTTATTATTCTGTTCATTAGTAGCAGTAATATTTTAAGTGTTTTTTGTTTACTTTTGAACAACTTCTTTTCTTCAAGGTTGATGGAAACAGCTCAACATTAAGCATGAATATTCATTTCAAAACACTTAAGAGATTAGTAGAAGAGCACACATTTAGTGAAATTCTCATTCCCTTACAATCTGTAATGATACCGACCCTTCCTTCAATTCCTGGTACACATGCTAACCATGACCCGTTTCCTGGATGCTGGGCCTACATTGCAGGTTTTGATGATACGGTAAGTCCCTAGTTGGCACCTCATTTTAAACTTCATGTTAAACAAATGTAGCTGCATCTGTATCCTAGTGCCCTAGAAATGCAGGAGTGACTAGGAAACTTCATAATTACTGTTGTGGAAACTGAGTGGCTTGTGTCATAACAACCTGAGACAGGTATGGCCCCGTGGTACTTAGGTAAAGTTTTGGCCTGAGGTTAATATCTTGTAGCTCTATGGAAGTGCTAATGTGATTGGTTGCAGTGGTTTATTACAGTTAGACATTTTATTTTGTATGATCTGATACCGATCTTAATAAAGAATTTAATTTTTTCCTTAGGTGGAAATTCTTGCCTCACTTCAAAAGCCAAAAAAGATCACCTTAAAAGGTTCAGATGGGAAATCTTACATTATGATGTGCAAGCCAAAAGATGATTTAAGAAAAGACTGCCGGCTCATGGAGTTCAACTCCCTTATTAATAAGGTTTGAGTTAGACATTATACTTGTTGACTAGAAGAAAATGCTGAACTAGGTAACAAAAAAAACCCCACAAAACCTTACCTTCAGATAAAGCTTACCGGAAGAAAAGTACACTGTTGCAAAATATCTTATTTCAGCAGAAATCAACAGTGACTGATAATCTATAACTTCTTACATATTTTTGAAAACAATAACAAAATATAACTTTTTGCCAAAACAATTGCTTATTCCAGCTTATTCCAATAACAGGAGAGGATATTTACAGTAAATAACTAACTGCAAAGTTTCTGCTGTCATGTTTCATATTTCTTATTCAGTATTTCCTAACATTTTTGTGAGAAATAAGTGAATTCATATTTTCATACTAAAAGTGTTGCCATACTTATTTCAGTTATATTTTGCTTCTCAATAATATGCTCAAAGTTAAGGTACTGTGTTTTCCATGAGGTTAAAGCAAATGATAACATCTCTGAAACACTTATTTCGAGTACGTCTTTTAAGGGATTTCAGACGTTCACAAGCTATGCAGTTTGACTGTTTTATTGCAAAATTCGCTTTTTTAATTTACTTTGAAGAACAGATGAGCATTTTGCTAGCATTTGACTTACTGCAGACAGTGAAGCTTAAAATTTTGAATCCTATATCTATTTTCCAATCACGCGATCTGAAGAATGGTCAGTGTTATTGATACATTTCAATCCCATCTATGTTATCTGTTAATCTCATTTTTCTTTGTGAATAGTGCTTAAGAAAAGATGCGGAGTCACGTAGGCGAGAACTCCATATTCGAACCTATGCAGTTATTCCATTAAATGATGAATGTGGCATAATTGAATGGGTGAACAATACTGCTGGCTTACGAAATATCCTGATAAAACTTTATAAGGAGAAAGGTAAATAAATAGACTATTGTGGTATTTTATTTTATTTTTTTTGAAGGACTTGTATCTTTATTAGTAAATGAGACAAACAGCAAAGATCAGACTAAATTCTAGGAAGATGTGTTGCATGTATTTTTAACTATCTGCAATATATTGTTATTCATGTGTGTGGTAGACTTTTAAATGGAAAAGAATTGGTGCTTGTAGTAAACAGTTTCCTTACAAGAAGTGATAACACGATCATCCTTATAGATTGTTTTGTACAATCATGTAAATCATTTCAGCCGGAGCACCAGCAGCACAGGAATGTATGTGCAGCACACAGAAATAGAATAGTAAAGACTGTGGACTTTTTCTTTAGCTTTGATCTATTGTTTTTCACTTGTGTTTCTTTTGTGTGAGATAATCAAGATAACTTATAATTGAATCAAGGTTGAGGGTACAGCAACTTTCCAGGGAAAAGATCAGATTTCTTTTGAATTTCTTGTTAACAAAGCAACTTTCTGGTCAGCACAGTAAAGTTTTGAGGGAAAATTTCACACATTATCTTGATGTATGCAGACATCTGGGAGTTTGGAACTCCAGACTTCTCAGCTGAATGTAATGAATGGCTTTGAGGGTGGGGTTTTTTGGTATGTTTGTTACCCCCACTCCACCCCATGGCGACTGGTAAAACTGTTGGCTTGTTTGCCAGGTCTTCTCTTTCAGTTAACACTATCATTTTTTAATTTACTTTCCAGTACCCCACCACCAACATGTCCTATGGCTTATTTTACCTTTGTTCATTTATTTCAACTTTTTGGAAATGTTTATTTTCTCTAAAATATCATATTGTGATAGTATGTATAAGGCTTTATATTTGAGGATTTGCCTAATTGAGGATGTCTATTACAGGTATCTACATGACTGGAAAAGAACTGCGTCAGCATATGCTTCCAAAGTCAGCACCTTTGTCTGAAAAGCTAAAAATGTTCAAAGAAGTCCTTCTGCCTCGTCATCCTCCTCTCTTTCATGAATGGTTTCTTAGAACATTTCCTGATCCTACTTCATGGTGAGTGACTGGAATTGGACTAGCTCGAGAATATCTACTCTGTGTATTTCACTAAATGTTAATGATACTACTCAATAAAGACAGATAATCCAAGAAAGTGACTTAGACATATCTGATTCTTATTTCTGCAGGTACAACAGTAGGTCGGCCTATTGTCGTTCTGTTGCAGTTATGTCAATGGTAGGTTACATACTTGGTCTAGGAGATCGTCATGGTGAAAACATCCTGTTTGATTCTTTGACCGGTGAATGTGTGCATGTGGATTTCAACTGCCTTTTCAATAAGGTGAGAAATGGCACTTGCTGAACTTGCTCTCATTTTCCATGCATCCAAGTGATAAATTTCTACTGTCTTGGGCGATTTTCCTCTGATTTCCTCTGATTTCCTCTCCTCCCCCCCCCTTCTTTTTCACCCATTTTTTCACCTTTAACATATCTTTCTCACTTTTGTTTCTTATTTATACCAAGCAAAGTCTGGGATATGTAAAGAGTATGCGATTGTTCTGTATGCTGCGTTAATGAAAGCCAGATTTTTGATTTGGCCAATATCAGATGAGCTGATGTGGATACACTGAAATAGCCTAGATTTCAGTGTCTGTATTTTGTGACTCTCCTCTCTCTGCTAGCACCCTTCAAACAAAGCTGTGATTACTACATTTAGAATTCTGCTGCTGTGAAGAGTTTCTCTGATTTTTCTCACACAAATTTTTCACAAAAATTCCAGTGGTTCTGTAAAAATAAGCAGCAGAAATTGTGGCCAGAGTGGGATTTTGGAGTTTTGGTGTTTCTGTGGAAAGATGCTTTTTGGTGTGGAATATGCACCCTTTTTCATTCTGATAAGTGAAGTAGAGATATTGTTAGTTTATTTCTCCTGCTTTCTTTTTAGGAAGCCTAAATTGTCCTAAATAACCCTTAATTTTTTTTTTTTTTTAAAAAAAAAAAAGTTTTTAAGGTAACTTGCATATTATAAAAGGAAAGTTGGCATTTTGCATGAGACTACAGAGCAGCAATATAGAAAAAAATTTTATATGCTGTATCAGTGTATTAGAAGAGGAGGTTATTTGGACATTGGTATCTTTTATTTACTGTAACTTCTTTTTAACAGCTGAGAAGGATGGTGATCTGATCAAACATCTCTTGTCAGCTAGGAAACTGCCACTGACAAAGATGGGGAAGAAACCTAAGAACACAAATGTTACCCTTTAATAATGGTTAAAATGCTTAGGGCATACTTTTTTTTTTTTCTTAATCCATATAAAGGGAGAAACTTTTGAAGTTCCAGAAATTGTTCCTTTTCGTCTCACTCACAACATGGTTAATGGAATGGGTCCAATGGGAACAGAAGGTCTCTTCCGAAGAGCTTGTGAAGTCACGATGAGGCTTATGCGTGATCAAAGGGAGCCTCTAATGAGGTACAGCAACTGGTTTTGCTGCAGACTCTGAAAAAGCTGTCTGTAGCCTGAACATCTGAAACAGTAACTGCTGGTGAATATGCCAGTTCCAGCATGTGCCTGTCATGCGGCTCAGTTTGACATGCAGTTAAATATAAAGCAATATAAATAGTCAGTGATAACTTGAGACTCCTATCAGTGTTCTTGTTCTGAAAAGTCAATGTTCTATATGTAGCTTATCCTTTTTTTGTTTTTAATTTATTTAGTGTCTTAAAGACTTTTCTCCATGATCCTCTTGTGGAATGGAGTAAACCTGTTAAAGGGAATACAAAAGCACAGGTGAATGAAACTGGAGAAGTTGTCAATGAAAAGGTTAGTTGAAAACAAGCATAGAATAAGGTATTCATGTGTCAAATGTCCATTATGGTTACAAGTTATGTATTTTCTAATTGAAACTTAACTTTGTTTTCTTTCATTTGAAAATTTCTTTGGTTGTTTCTTTATCTCTGTGTTCATATTTTTTATCCAGAAAGAGACTATTTTTATTGATAGAAAATGTAACTTATCTACTGAAGAACCAAACAGAACAGAGTCTATGATTCTCTTAATTAATGTTACTAAATCAAGGGCAACATCAACAGAAGCGATAGGATAGGCAAAGCTCCTGCTTCCCCTCACTCTGACTGTTGCACAGTCCTCCAGATTTACAGTGGTGGTAACATCTGGAGTCCTTTCCGTGCATATTTTTGTGCTTTTTGTGAGTAGATGTTTATTATTGAATAAATACATACTTTGTTTCACATCAAGGAATACTTGGCTAAAAATAGGATTTTATGTGTACAGTTTATTTTGTAGCTGCTGCTAAGTGCTATATTGTTCATCCAAAATACAGCTTGTACAACGTGTAGTATTTATTCTTTCTCCTTTGCAAAAATTCTGGTTTATCTCCTTTTTGCTTTAAAAGGAATATTTAGTGAAAATAAATATGTATAATACAGATAAAAGTTAGGGAGCGCTGATAAACACAGCAACTAAGATAAGGACAAACTACAGTACTGAAGCTACATTACAACAAATAACTGAGCTATTTGAGCACAGAAAACCTCCTGGTCTTCAAATAATTACTAACCAGGCTATGCCTGCATAACCTTTGTTTTAGTCATAGGACCACCCACATAGTTGTGTTTGGTTAATTGTTTTTTGTTCTGGATGTGTGCTAATGTTTATACTTGAGCTTTAAAAGAAAATGTGTGGATATAATTGGTATGAACTAGCTACTTGAGTGGGCTTTTTCAGTCTTCTCTGGTAAATTTTATCTGTAAAAATGTAAGGCAAAAGTTGTAACTTGACTGATAATCTATACATTTTTAAAAACGACTTGGAAAAGTGTCTATCCTTTATTTTCAAAGTAACTGGTGTAGACATCTAGGTTTTGTGTTAAATCAGCATACAGATTTCAAACACATCCTAATAAATATTTTTTTTTATTATTTTAAGAAGTGGAAGCTCATGAATAGTAGCAATATTCATTTTATCCCCTTTTTCTTTGTTTCCAGGCCAAAACCCATGTTCTTGATATAGAACAACGGCTGCAAGGTGTCATTAAAACTAGAAACAGAGTAAAAGGATTACCCTTATCTATTGAAGGGCATGTTCATTACCTTATTCAAGAAGCAAGTGATGACAACCTGCTCTGCCAGATGTATATGGGCTGGGCTCCATATATGTGAACTTCGTTCACTTTGGAATGACACCATTCACAAGTGATGTAGCTGTAATACTCTTGAGAAGGTATTAATCAGTGACAACTGATTACTTCTGTTTATTTCTGATTCTACGCAGCAGAACAGTCTGAAATCCATGTAAAATATACAACACACTTGCAAGTATGTTATAAATACACTTGCAGATACGTAAGGTGTTACTTCTTATGTTTTGTATACTTGTAGAAGGCAATACATAGGAACTGTTTAAAAATTAGACTGCACAAGCCTCTGCAAGTTTCCTATGTACATGCCTACTCTGACTATATGAAAAATGTTTGCAATGTTGAAAGGATGCACTCTAGCCTTATAAAGTACTGTATATTTTTGTAAAGACTTTTCTCATTTGGTTTACTTGTGGATTAGAAGGCCTGACATTAAAGGTTTATACTGATATGATCTGAAGTGGTTCTTTCAATTTTTTCTACTCATAGTTCAGAAGGGCTTTCTAAAAATAATCAGTATTTCTTTTCAGCAGTAGACCTGGAATTTTGGTTTCCTTTGACTTCCTTCCATATGGCCTGGCTATATCTAGAAAAGCATTTGGGATCTTAAATCTTAT
The DNA here is from genome assembly GCA_000699545.1 of Podiceps cristatus. Classification (NCBI taxonomy): domain Eukaryota; kingdom Metazoa; phylum Chordata; class Aves; order Podicipediformes; family Podicipedidae; genus Podiceps; species Podiceps cristatus. Next base: position 725 of record JMFS01017597.1, on the reverse strand, counting down.
GAAGAAACTGATAAAGTGTTACAGTGTTCTGAAACTGTTTCCTTAGCCCTTTCCCACTGAGCCTTGTGAAGGAAATGACACAAAGTTACGGCAGTATGGCCGTAACCCCAGGGCAGCAGGCAGGGTATAGAATCTGACTTTAACATGCACTCAGGCTCCTGAGAGTTCTGGACAGGCCCTCTCATCCCTCCCTTGTAAAAAGTGTGACTATAGTGAGTGTTTTGAGGACTCCATTTCAGAAAAAGTGTTTTGATATGGCCAAAAGTAGAGTAACTAAATAACGTTCAGAAGGCCTATACTAACTCTGGAGACTAAATTTAGACAATGGGTTTACAACTGGTTAGAGTGGGGTTTGTTCCTCTGGGGAACCTAGTGGGTTTTTGCCTAAAAGCGCTGTCCCTGTCTCATAAATATGAAGACTTTTCCAAGTAAGATCTTTGGAACCTACAACGATGTTTCCTGTTGTGGTGTGTGAGCGCGCTGGGGTCACGTAACCTTTCCCAGGCTCCGCTGTTAGAGAACCTTCCCGTGAGCCCCACTGCTCCAGGTACCGCTACCGCTTTCCAGCACGCAGGGACGAGACCTGCGACCCCCGGCAGGCCGGGCCCCAGGGCGCTGAGGCGCGTTGTGGGAGCTCGGGTGGGGGCTGGCAGGGGAAGGGGCGAGAGGCGAGGAGGCTCCCTGCGGTTAACTAACGGCGGAGGCGGCCCCCGGGCCTTGACGGG
>KL258875.1:0-12813 GCA_000699545.1 Podiceps cristatus | reverse complement strand
CTTCCCTGGGCAGCCTGTTCCAGTGCCTGACCACCCTTTCGGTGAAGACGTTTTTCCTAATATCTAACCTAAACCTCCCCTGGCACAGCTTGAGGCTGTTTCCTCTCGTTCTATCACTCGTTACTAGGGAGAAGAGACCTACCCCCACCTCGGTACAACCTCCTTTCAGGTAGTTGTAGAGAGCAATGAGGTCTCCCCTCAGCCTCCTCTTCTCCAGACTAAACACCCCCAGCTCCCTCAGCCGCTCCTCATAAGGCTTGTGCTCTAGGCCCTTCGCCAACTTCATTGCCCTCCTCTGGACACGCTCCAGCACCTCGATGTCCTTCTTGTAGTGAGGGGCCCAGAACTGAACACAGCACTCGAGGTGTGGCCTCACCAGTGCCGAGTACAGGGGCACGATCACCTCCCTGGTCCTGCTGGCCACACTGTTCTTGATACAGGCCAGGATGCCGTTGGCCCTCTTGGCCACCTGAGCACACTGCCGGCTCATGTTCATCCGGCTGTCAACCAACACCCCCAGGTCCCTTTCAGCCAGACAAAATATCAGATCTCTGATTTGATCTCAGACATGGACTATGGTTGTACAGAATGGGGTTTTGCATGCAGATTTAGCATGGAGTTTTATTTGGAATTTTTTTGGGGGGCTACTAATTCTTCCTAAGCATGGGTTCAAATTGGACCTATTTTCACATCCATTCTAAACATGAGAATTATCAAAACCATTGTTAAAATGTCTATAAATTGTTTCATCATGGAATGCTAAAGAAACACAATCTCAAATATTTGATTTAAAACAAATAGCAAAAATGGCCATAGGAGATCTAGCAAAACCAGGTACCGCCATGATATTTTTAGAAAACACTTGTCTTTTTAAAAAATACCATTTCCATTTAGCAAATCCCTTGTCATTTTAGATTTCAAATAATTGTAAGCCATTACCGAGAAAAATTGGAGGAAAACCAGCATTGCTACAAAGGAAGATCTTTTTTTGCAGGGCAGTGAATAAAAGATAATCTACTAATATAATGGATTTTTAACTTTCAAAAAGCCTTTGACCCTATTGCCTGCAAGAGGCTACTGAGGAGATCACTGATGTGATGCAACTTCTGCTTTCATCTGTAGCATTCTTTATTCATGTGACGCTCCACTAACGTTACGAGCCCTAGCAGTCTGCCCACATGAAAGCAATTGCTGTCAGTTCCTACATAGACACTGACAGGGTAATACGTGATAAAGTGACACTGGGACCTGAAATCTTATTCCTCACTCTAAATGTTTCCTTGTTTTATGTTACTTGCTTGACCTTCTTTTGAGGTTATAAGCCATTTGGGGCAAAGACCATTCGCCATGGTGCCTAGCTGTAGATTAGGTCACTAGCCCATTGTGCTTTACAGACATGTATGGAATGAGGTGGGTGCATAACTGTCTGCAGAATTGGGGCTTATTTGTGCATTACGTCCTGGCACAGTGTGGTGCCCCAGAGTTCTGGGTCCCATAATTCCTTAGAAATAATAAGTCCTACGGGATGTCTCATAATTTGAGAACAAAGCAATATTTAATTAAACTAAGAGGAAACAAAGTTGAAACCGATGCGACCCTTTTTCTTAGCCCTTTTTACAATAGCATATAATTAGTTTGTGGAACTTACTACTTCAAGATACTACCAAGCCCCAGTGTGAGGGTACTGTCAGGAAGGAGTTGTTTAGGGAATGGCACGGTTTAGAGGGGGGATGGAGTAACTTCTATGCCATCTAAGAACTGCCCAAGCGCAGTCTGAAAAGATGCCTGTTTCATTCTCTATAACATATGAGCCAAGCTGAGGCGTTGCCTGTAAGGGCATCATCCCTTCCACCTCTAGGAAGCAGTGATCTACTCATTGAGATCAATGGCAATGTAAAATGTACTGTCATTGGAAAGATCACTCCTTCATGTCTAATTTTTAATCTGACTCTGTTCAGGATTAAAAATTTAGGAAAGAAACGAAACAGCTTGATGGTAGCTAGAATTTTTCATGCTCAAAGGAAAAGTTCTTCTGAAAGAAAGTTGCTAATTTACATTGCAAGGGCTCTGTCAGATATTGTAAAAGTGTTTTATCTTATCTTGCATAAAGTTTGTGCCAGCATCTCTAATTTCAGCTCAGGAAAACGCAGGCAGAAATGTGGATACAGGCATCTCCTGGCACATACTCAGATAACTACCACCTGTGCAGTAAGCGTGACGTGCTCCAGATGCCTCAGATTTATATTCACTTGAAGTGCAGTTATCTGTGTATGTGCACTGGCCGGTTATCAGAACAGCCATCATTTGGTCTGTGCTATTGCACATCCAGTCAGGTTGATAGCCATCCAGAAATCCCAGATATGAGGCCACATTCCTGTTTTTCTGTTTGAACAAAATTTAGGGGGTGAGGGCAAGAAAGGACATGCATGGAAAGAATTAAGATATGTAAGTGAATACCCAGCTTTTTATTGCAGAAAGGGTTGCTCTTCCACTAACCACTACAGTGCTGTTTGTCTCTGAGGGACTCCTCAGCTCCTGGGTCACAGCGTGAGGAAATGGCAAGGGCAGAGCAGAGCAGCGCTGCCAATTCCAAGCTGCCCTCGCCACGCTCCAGGCACAGCATGGCCCAGCACCGCTGCCTTCTTCCAGTAGCATCTGAGGCGCAAGGGATGGAGTTAGGAGTTACGGCAGAAGTATCTGGGTAGGAATAAGGTAGGGGGAGCGCAGCGATGAAAATGCTTGGAATTTGCAAGGCAGCTCCTCCCTGCTTGCAACTCTAGCGTAGCCGTTGACTCCTGGCAGTATCCCTTCCAGCACTGACCTCAGCATTTCTCTCTCCCTAGCTAGTATATGCCCCGTGTGACAATGCTACGCAGGTTGAAAATAGCCCCATAAATAATTCACAAATTGTTGGAAGAGTATGCAAGGCCAGGAATGTGCCTTTGTAAGCAGGGAGAGGAAAAACTTTAAAAACTGACGATCTAATGATTATGAAATGTCTAATCTTTTCTCAGCCTCTGCTTTATAGCTTTATATATACAGCTTATTATTGTTTTTAACAGGAATGACCAAATGCTTGCCAAGTATTATCCAATCCATAGAAAAGAAACCATTGCTTTTCAGAAGAATTTATCATTTTTGAGGTTCCAGATCTACAGGTTTGCAAATGTCACTGCACATGACTGGAGACTTACAGACTCTATCTAATAACTTTACACATGAGCAATCCCAGGAAACTCAATGAATCCACTCATGTGCATAAGTATTTACAGAAACAAGAACCAATTGTTCTGGAAATCCATATATTTTGTATATTTATAATTTTTTTCTGTCTGAGCCATTGTCTCATGGCTGTTGTGATGACACTCATTTACTTTTGAGTGAAAACAAGCTGGTTTAGCTTTTGCTTCCAAATATTTTGTTTCCAAATGCTTCTCTATGCTTGTTTGTCTTTTTAGGTGTCATCCTGACATTTGTACTCTGGAAAACATAACCACCTCGGCCTGAAATGCTATTCTTGTATAAGATTTTAGAATAAAGTGATATGTATCTGTCCATTAAATATCACACTCATATAAAGTAAGTTTTCACAAGTTCTTGAATATCATAAGGAGAGCCTTGAGTCTCAGTTTAAAGTCTCAAATGCTTGTTGCTCATATGTGTGGAGCTTTACACCATGTTCTGATAATCTATAGTAAGGTCTCACAATAGCAAGATACAATAAAATAACCTAGGAGCGGTACTTTGGCTGTAGTTCTTGATGGCTTGGCTTCTGGTAATTCTAAAAATTGCAAAGAGTGACTTCAGCCTATGTGGTCTGTAAGCAACAGGGATTAAACATGGTTAAAATTTAATTCAAGCCACGCTGAAGTGGTTGCAGGAGTAAGAAAGGCCCAATTTCCTCGAAGTGACACTTCAAAGAGAAGCCTCAGCCATGTAAATCTGGATGCTCCAGTTCCAGCAAGGGCAGGAATCACACGTGTGTATGTAATCAGCCCTCTGCCTACAGAGCGCTCAGAGCTTTCACAGCAGCACTGCAGGTACACGGCTCCTCCTCAGCCGAAGGAGGATCGCGGGGCTTCATTCACCGTTTGCGAAAACCATGTTCCTTAAGCTGTCATGAGGCTCATTGTGCAGAGTTGGTTGCTCTGGTCAGTCTTGATCCCTACAGTCATTGCATAACGATGTAAGACTGTTTTTACATTTACACATAGTCTGCTGCCTCACTTTGTTTTCATGAGTGCCTTTTGGACTACTCAGGCAGCTACTTGTGAACCAAATATGCCTGGTATTTTTTTCAGTTTGCTGACACAGATACTGTTCATGCTGAGCCTTATATGATTATTAGCCAACACTTCATTTTCATTTAAGGATTACAAAAGCCTTTTGGTGAAAGGGAGCTTCTTGACATCCACCCAGGGTTTAGGTTTTACTGTAATACAAACTGTCTTTAAAAGCAGTATTTCATCCACTTTCATTCCATTTCCATTTTCACATCTTTCATTATAGTTGCACAAACCTGAAATGTTCTTTATTAGTTTGTTTTAATGAGAGTCTGTGGCAAGACATGGACTTCCTGCAAGATTCCATGGTCTTAGAACATGTGAGCCCTCAAGTCATATGACACAGGGTATTTGCACTTCAGGCTCCATTTTCAAACACCTGCATCATCATACAACCTGCAAACAGCACTTAAACACAATTAAATATCCTGAAGAATTCCTGAGTCAGACTCCTGTTCCCTTATTTTGTCAGGTTGGTTTGTCACTGAAGTGATCAGTATTCAGCAAACACCAACCTGAGGTGTTGAAAGGGGAACAGGACAGCCACAGACATCAGGGAGTCGTCTCATTCTTCAGTGGAAATGTGATTGTGATTTTCTCTTAGCCCTGCACAGCAGTGGAGACTGGGAACGGAGCCCTTGCAAGTCAGCTGCGAGATGTGATGCCATCTCATGCTTGGGAAAATATATGGCACATGCTTAGGAGTGCTTATACACAGAGCTACCTAACCAGATGTCAAAGCAATGAGTAATAAGGAGAGTCAGCAAGTTACGAATCAGCTATTAATTGTGTGCTTCAGTAATTAGCTTCTGCTGAAAACCAGTTTTCCACGGGCCACAATTTTAGGATGGAAATAGTGAGTTAAATGACAAGCACATAAACATGCTGTGGTTAACCTTCTCAGTCAGTAGATGGCTGTATTGCTTCTGGCCATCTTCAGGGAAGAAAATTGCGTTTCCACGGCCAAGAAGAGAGCGCCCTTCCCCAGGGGTATAAGGAACTACTGACAGTGCACGCAGACCTTTTCACTTTGTTGTTTTAGAATGGTTCATTTTGCACACAGTATTTTCCGTCTTATTATTTTGATGCAATTATTTGCTAGTTGCACAAAATCTTTTTAGTGCTCTGACTGAGCGGTCTGATGCTGTTTTATGCACCTAAGCTGAAGCAATTAACATCTGCTCTTGACATCCCCTTAATTTCACAGCAACAGGTTGTGAAATCATAAATAAGCCACTGTGGAGGAACTGAGTATTTCAGCTGTTTAAAAGTGGGCTGTGAGTTTCTTCAGCTGTGTTGTGGGCTCAGATCTGGTCGGTATTTATGGTCACTGTTCTGGTTCCTTCTCATTCTCACCTGATGGCCTAGCAATCATATGTGTGAATAGATTCCTGTCAGTTTAAAACAGGCTGACACTCACATCACCAAAACCTACAATTGCTTCATTGATTTGCCCCAGCAATCAGAATGAATGAGTGCAGAGCTGGAGCTACTCTTTCCTTCCAAAAAAACAGTCACATCAAATTGGAATTGCAGGAGACTGCCAGGGCAGCAGAAGGAAGCTTGCAGTGTTAGGCTCACTCAATTCTGCAGAAAAAAAACATTTCAGTTACCCAGAAAATCTATTAATGAGTTTTCTCATGCATTAAATGACCACACAAAACCTTCTTCCCCTCTGCCCGAAAAACACAAGCCAGCATGATGCCAGAAGGGCTCAATGGTGGAGGAATTTGCAGCAGGCACAAGGAGATTGTACTGGCTGCAATGGAAAGAAAGAATAAAAAAAAAAAAAAAAAAAAAAAAAAAAAAGACCAGTTTATTCTTTGACAATTGTGGGCAAGTACTTGAAAATAAGCAGCAGATGTAAAAAGCATAGGGAAAACTGTAGTAAACACTTTCAGATGCAGGTGGATTTATGTTCAGAAGGTGGTGACATTATCTGAGTTCTTGGAGTGCTGTCACAGCACAAGGAAAGGTGCCTGTAGGCAGGATCCACAGTCCTCTGAAGGCACTGAAAAGTTTTTATGGGTTTCAATAGCCCATAGAGCAACAGAGCTGCTACATGTCATGCATTCAACTCAGGCTAGCAGGAACCTTCTCACACTGGCCTGGCTCTCAGCTGGGTTCTCAGGCAGGCGGTGGGAAAATGTGGCAGTTTTTGGCTTGTAGTTCAGTCTTGGGGCTGCTAGGAGCCCCTGCGGCTCTGTTCCTGAGGCACATAATCGCATCCTGTCTGTAACTGGATTATGGCCCTAAGCAGTGGGCCTGATCCAGGCCAAGGGAACCAGGATAAAGGTTCCCAAGCTGGCACGTCTGTAGCCAGTTACAGCAGAATCCCCTCCAACATTTTGCTCCACAGGTAAAATAGCGTCCACCTGTAGAAAGTCCATGAGTCAGAGCATCCGCTGCTTTCCTCACACAGCAATGTCTTACCTATCCCGCAGCCTTCTGCCACTGAAATTGAGCGTAGGGTCTCTCTGCTTCCCTACCGATGGCACTATCAGCCTTGGTGACCATCTCCCCCCATCGATCCCCGTGCTACTTCCCAGCAGCACCCATCCAGGAGACCCTTCCAACACTGCACTACACTGCACCTTTCTTCTGACATGGCTTAGACTAAAGTGTGTTGCTCACTAGTCTGAAAATTGTTCGCAATTATGTGTAAAATTACACACAGGGAGTGGGGCACATTTTGGAAGCACTGTTTCGGTCCCAAGCTGCGCCAATATAATGATGAGAATAATAATAACAAAATCAAAGAAACAGTAGTAGCTGAGGCACATCAAATGTTTCAGCTCATGGAAAATGTCTATAGTCAAGGAATGACTACACAGCATGTGGCAATGAATGACAAAGGTCTGGAACAAGACAGGATTACATTACCATAGGTTTCCTACTCGATGGCAAAGAACTGCAAACAGGTTGAAATAGCAAGGGAATTTACCTACAAAATGCTGCCTTGCAGAGCTATGAGAACATGGAACATTAAAAATTCACACTCAGTGAGGGGTCAAGAGAGATATTTAACCTTTCTTGGACTGTACATATATGAAAAACTTGTGTTAGATCTTTAGATCTTTAGAGCTAACAAGCTTTAAAGAAAGCTGACCCATTTTGCTGTTTAAAACATTCTGAGGCTTCCATGGAGACCTATCTGGTGCCACCTATATATAATGACCTAGATTTTAAAAACAGTTGGGAAGCAGACGTCTGGAAACCTGCTGTGAATTTTAACTTTTTCCATACAAAGATCGAGTGTAAACTTGCAGTTCATTTTCACTTAGGAAAGACTAAAATGCTTTTAGGACTTCTCACTTAGGATCGTCTTGCCTGGGACATGACCATGAAGTGACAACATCCCTTCCCAGCCAGATTCCTGTCTTAAAGGGCACTCAGGTAAGCACAGTTCTAAAGTCATTACTATCTAATAACTGTATAGTTGTCTGTATGCCGTATCTTAATATGCTTATTAGTAAATGGGTGTCAGTGTCACAAAATTCACTGGCACCATTAGTGCCTGCCAGCTGAGTTATCGCAGTGACCGACAAATGAAGCGGCGAAGGGAATGAATAACGTTGCCAAGATGAAGGAATCAGAATTAAACATCCATGTGATGATCAGGATGAAGCAATGTAGAGGGTGGCTTCACCCCCTCCTCAGATTAACAGGCTTCGGTCCACAGGTTTGTCTCCCTAGCTATATACTCTGGAGCTCACTCAACCATCCAAAGCATGGACTATGTGAAGTGGCTAGGCAGGCTGCCAAAAGAATCTCTTCTACTCCTATTTTAACATGAGTTGGGGAAATAGAATTAAGCAGTTGTATAAAAGGGAATTGCTGGCAGAAAATAGGGGGGGGAGGGGAAGGGAAAGGAACCGAAATATCTCCTTTTGGATTTTAAATAGGAAAAATATCCCAGAGCCTCAGGGATCCAAAGGTCAGTAGAAACAATAAGTAGTAAGACTTAAAAAAATAAAGGGGGGGGGGGCCGGAATTTGTAAAAATAAGCAAAAGCAAGTTAAAGGGTAATTAGTGAGATAAATAATACTGAATTCCAAAAAAATATTTCGGCTGACAGCAAAAGGACACAAATATGTTTTACACAAATATGTTTTTAGTGGAAGCCAACCAAAGATAACTAAAAATCGGTCCATGGGATCATAATTGGCTTGATTGTCGCAACTATTTAAATAAGAGTTTTGAGATTATGAAAACAGTTCTATGATACTGCTGAAAGGACTCATTAAAATAAAGCAGGCATTTCTGCAGGCTGCTAATGAGAGTTTCCTAGGAAAAGGTTTAATTAGAGTAAGTTCTTGAAAACCTCTCTGCACAGCTTTTGGAGACCTGTGTACGCATTGAAGCAGAGGAAAGTAGAATTAACTATCTGCACTCTTCCCCCATGGTTTCATCAAAACTTTAGTGAATCACAGTCTTTTTATAAAATCAATGCTCATTCTAATCCTCTGCAAGTCTCATAAATGCAATCCCTGTTACACAACAAGGATGACTCCAGACACAACAATTATGTCTTGAGAAATATCAAGTTAGATTGTCTTTCACCGGGACAAATAAAGAGCAGAAAAGATAAAATATTTTAAAAGTACGTTATCCATTTTAGCTGATATCAAGGAATAATATGTGTTATAGTGGCAATACTGAATGAAGGTAGGGCTAATTTTAAAGTGATTATTGTTGTGCAGAACAATACACTAGCAGACATGAGCTGCAAATTGGAACATACCAGATGCTTGTTCCGATGAATCTTTGCAAAAATGAAGTCTAGCACAATAAATTCTACAGCTTCAGTTTCTCAGAAGAACATACTTTGAACTACCACCTGTACATATTTGGTGGTTACTCTTGCAACTCTTCTTATTTCCTAGCTGCATTCCCATCAGTATGAGATGATGTTCCTTGAGTCTGTTTAAGTCCAGCACCAGAGACGACTTCCACCTGTTTTATGCTGGCTGCATGGCAGAACACACTGGGTTTGGATGAGGTAAGCATCAAGGATGTTTGAGTGGCAACTGGAAGTAGCAGGCAGAAACCCCTGGCAAAGGAAGGTCTGTAGCAGTGCAGTGGGCATGCAGAGCCTGGGCAGAAGGCAAGCAAAAGCTAGGGATGGACAGAAGACCAATGCTGCCAGACCTGATGCTTTAACATCACCTGAGTAACATCCAGTAATTTCACTTAACTGTTCTTTCTTAAAATTGCAACACAAAGAAGTTTTGCCAAAGCCTCACATTCTTAACTGCGATTTTGCAGTGGAAAATTTAAACCTCTTAGAAGCCAAGATGGTACTGCTGGGAGCAGAATGGGTTTTGTACCTGTTTTTTTTTAACTGCAAATGGAACTAAACTTTTGTTAGTGCATATTGTAATTTCCAAAAGTGACTAATGTTGTGGTTTAACCCTGAATGGTAACTGGCTCATGCAGCTGCTCGCTCACAGGTTGACACAAAAAAACTTTACCAGCACAGCAAATAAAAAGATAAAAAATATATTAATTATAAGGATAATAGAAAATATAAAATGAACGATGCACAGTTTCTCACCACCCGATGAGCAATACCGCCCATCCCGAGCAGCAGGCAGGGAGCAGGGATACTCCCCCGCAGCTCCCCCAGAACAGCAAGTTCTGGGGGGAGGGAACAAACAGCAGAACAAACGAACAAACAGGCCCAAACAGAAAAAAAATGAAAGTAGAGTAGCAAGAAGGGAACATGAACAGAACATGAACCAAACAGAGAACCAGAAGAAGGGGCAATGGCTGACCCTCACTTATACTGGACATGATGTCTATGGCATGGAACACTCTCTTTGGCCAGTTTGGATCAACTCTTCTGGCTGTGCCCCTCCCAAGTGTTTGCCCCTGCACATCAGCAAAGCTTGGGAAACTGCAAGATGTCCTTGATCATTCAACCAACACCAGCAGCGTGCTATCACCGTGTTTCACATACTAAATCCAAAACACAGCAGCTGCTGGAGACAAAACTAGCTCCGTCCTGGCTGAAACCAGGACAACGAGTTATTGCCTATCTTATATTCCAACTTTATTTAAGAATAACTCAGGTGGTAAAAACATATAACTACTTAACCATCTCATAGCTTGCAAAGTTGTCTTCCCAACAATTTACAGTTCATGCCCTCCACAAACATGACAAGAGTCAATCCTCAGAAGTTAAATGAACCACATCCTCTGTGAATATACCAGCCCCCAGCCATCTGCAGAAGGCCTGAGAAAATAGAGCTAGTAGTATAACCCAGAAGGTCAATAAACGGATTCTTTCAGACTTGCACTGTTTTGGAATTGGAGATAAAAGCCAGGATGTGAGCTTTCTGAGGCCATTTCTTCTCTATCTATAGCTGCACAGTCATATACTGTCTAAAGACAATTTAGGGCTAGGTAGTCTTGAGCTTTTCACATTTATTTGATACTTTGTAATTACAGTCCCCCTCAGTGACAGGCTGATTGAAATTTCTATGATCCCTGTTGTAGCTGTTTTGAGGCTTCCTTTATCTACATAAACATTTCCTGTTCTGCTTTCTCATCCTTCCCCAGTCTCCTATAATGGCTTCCTATCATTGGTTTTTTACCATTTCTTTCACTTGAGTCCAAATTGGTTTTCACTGGTGACAGCTCTGTCCGTGATATTTCTTGTTTTAGAAATACATCACAGTTTCTCACCAAGTGAAGAGGTTTTCTGTGTGTTACTAAATGCTTTAGATAAAATGTCTAACATGATGTTTAAAATTCTTGACTGCATCTTAATTTGACCAGAGCTCAGACACATCTGGTTCATTGTGTTCTTGTGATGGCACCACTCTCTTTGGCATGCTCACACCATACAAAGGGTTCTTGCTGCACAAGAGATCCTCTCAAAATTAAAATTAACTTTCTTTTACTGCTACTTTTTCCCCAAAAAACCTGCTACGCTAATATTCCAACCCTGTTGCAGGAGTGATTCCACAAGTGCAAGTTCTACATCTTACCCTTTTGTAATCTATTTATGCAATTCATTTTTACAGCTGGGTAGGTTATTATTCATAGGACAACATAGGTGCGCTTTAGATGCATTTAGGTGCTGTAACTCTCTGTGCTTTACACTTTACCTCTGTAATAGTTTACTATGGGGCTTGCAGCCTGACTGAGAAAGTTACAGACCACATAGCAAAAAACAAGGGAAAGGCTGAGGCAGTGTAGCACCAGTATGGAAGTTAGTTGATTGAAGTCAAGTCAAAGTCAAGCCAAATGAGAGGAATTTTAAGGAGGATCCTAAGTCTTTGTTATGGGGAGTAAGGGAGGCAATGCATCCTGAGGACGGTCTGGGAAACAAGCCTGAGTGACATTTGGCTATCCTCACCCTCACTGCTCTGCTCTGACCCAAAAACCTGCCTCCAGTGACTGCTTCATCCATTCACTTCTGCTCCCTCTCTCTACTGGCCTTAAATCGTATTAATCTCTTTTACAGCCTTTGCTTCTTGTTGTCTTCCTTTCTAGCCATAAAATTTATGAAAATCCCCCAGCTACCACCATTGGCCCTGTCCTACTTATTAGCTCCCCCCGACTCTTGGTTTTTTCTATGTCTTCCATTTTGGATATGATAGTCATGTGCAGTTAATCTGCAGCACATCTTGCTGCCAGTCACCTAAACCTCACCTACACTACGGCCCTGGGGATTCTCCTAGTGACACTTAAGGGTGCTTTGGGCTCTCTTTGGCGTGTTTCATTGCAAAAATGTACGAGCCTGGTCTTTGTCCCTTCCCTGAAGGCCTTTCATGAAATACTAGTTTGCAGCACGTAACTGCATCCTTCTCTGCGATGGTTGGAGACTTCATCCCACACACCTGCCAGGCACTTCTGTTGGTGAGTCTCAGTTCTCAAGTAAAAGTGCTCAACATTAACTCATATGCATTCCCATCATAATTGGCATTGTTATGTATGGCCACCAAATAAAAGAATTTTCTGCATCAGTTTACTAAAACAAGGGCTGGTTTTACTTCAGATGGGAGAGAAGATGGGACCTAACCGCTTTTTAACATGCTACATATCATTTAAGAGGAAGATGCTGTAAACTTGGTATCACCTAACTCTGAGGATTGTGTTGGTCCATCCTCAGCTGGAACGTCTCTCCTATAGCTATTGTCTTTGGCAGAATTAGTAGATACAGTATAGTTAAAGTAGGAGACAAGGGAGGTGATTTAGCAGGCAATATATCACTGCTTCTGTTGAAGGAAGGCTTAGAATAGGATATAGAATAGACTAGTTCAGTTGGAAGGGACACACAACAATCACCTAGTCCAACTGCCTGAATATTCAGGGCTGACCAAAAGTTAAAGCATGGTATTAAGGGCATTGTTAAAAAAAAATGCCACTTAAACGCTGACCGGCATGGGACATCGACCACCTCTCCAGGAATCCTGTTGCAGGGTTTGATCACCCTCTTGGTAAAGAAACGTTTCCTTGTGCCAAGACCAAACCTCCTTGAGAGATGCTGCTTTGAACCGTTCCCACACATCCTATCGCT
>JMFS01017594.1:0-12960 GCA_000699545.1 Podiceps cristatus | reverse complement strand
CTGTCCTGGCTGAAACCAGGACAATAAGCCATAACATAAATGGCTTTTCTCATTATCAGTCATTTTCTTTACCCCTGAATTCTAAAATAAAGTCTGAACTAATAAAGCAACTAGTTCTGATGAAAAGCTAGAACTGACATCTTTTCTCACTGGCGTGGATTAGGATTAACACTGAACTTTATTCAAAATTCAGGAAAAAAAATCGTTTCATTTCAAATAAATTATTTGCAGCCCCTTTTTACTTCCTTCTAGACTAAGAGAAATAGAGGCCTTGATTTATAACCCCAAACCAGGTGATGCTTGAAACCCACTGAGAGGAATCAATCGTCTGTGATTTCCAGCTCCGTTCCCTGGCTGAAGCGCACTGTGTTTGAGAAGGCAAACTTTGCTGAAATTCGCCTGTTGCTGCTGAGACCCAGGGTGGCCTGCGGGAGCCGGGAAGCAGAGCGGATGGCCAGCAGCCCTTTAAGGAGACAGCAGGCCATGTGTCAGTTGTCAGGAAAACATATTCCTCTATTTTCCTACCCCTTGAGTCAGCTATATTTCACAGCTCTGGTGTCAATGGAAAAGCTTAATATCAACTGTAGTGGAAATACAGCTTTCCAATTAATTCATGCCCTTGAAATATAACTTCTTTTTTCTGTTTCTTTTTCTTATTTTCACTCACTAGGAGTGAAAATTTGACCATAAGTATGACAGTGCAGCTAGTACTATGTTTAGTATTAAGCCATTGTCTTAGGACCTATGTATTATATGCAATAATAACCAACAGGATGGCATTTGTGTCTCACGCTGATGTGCTTTTGAACAGGTCAGCAACAGAAAAAGAAGCTATCATCTTATTCATTTGTCTAGATTAGACTTTTGCAGTAAAAATACTGTTATTCCCCATATTGATACCACTGGTACAACTGGTGCTGAGATATAAGAGAGTTTATTAAAATTATTTCTTTATACATACAGAAGGAGGCGATCCTAAGACAGATGCTCTGAGTGTGTTTTCCTAGAAAGGAGGGAATTTGAATGCTTCTCAGCTTGTCCTGATCTATTTCACAATTTAAGTGAGAGGCTCTTTCCTAAGAAAGTTAGCCTTTCAAATAAGGGAGCTAAAGTAGTTTGATTTTCTTCTAGATGCATTTCCTTCTTGTGTACCATTGTTGATGAAAATTGTACTTTAACCTATTCTAAGGGGCCATATGGGTATGAACAAGTCTGCGGTTTATACCAATCCTTCATAGGATGCATCTATCTAATGGAGATAGCTGTCTTTTTGCTAAGCATCTTAGGCACCTTTTATTGCCAAAAGGAAGAAATAAGATCATTTCAGATGCTATTTACCTTATCCTAATGCAGTCATTGAAATTAGATCATGTTTGAATTGCCCTAGATCTGCCTATTTCTCTTTACTGACAGTAAAGGAAACCTATATAAAGTAGTTACAGTCCTGAAACCATCTGGTACCTTGATGGAGACTAAATTTTCAGCTAAGGGTGTTTCTACAAACTGCAGTTTAGTCAATGACCACGCCAGCAGTTTGTCTTCCCTCTCTTTTAAGGGAAAAGATCTCAATCAGAGGCTTCACTCCTCAAATCCTAGATATAAAAATAACATAATATTAATATTGCCTTTGATTATCAGCAAAATGGACTTGAATTTAGGCCCAAACACAAAACTCTCAGCCTTTACAAGTGCCTGTCAAAAAGAAAGAAAAGAAAAGAAAAGAAAAGAAAAGAAAAGAAAAGAAGAAAAGAGAAAAGAAAAGAAAAGAAAAGGGAAAATTTCAGTTGGAAGGGACCTGATCACCTAGAAAAGAAAAGAAAAGAAAAGAAAAGAAGAAAAGAGAAAAGAAAAGAAAAGAAAAGGGAAAATTTCAGTTGGAAGGGACCTACAATGATCACCTAGTCCAAATGTCTGACCAATTCAGGGCTGACCAAAAGTTAAAGCACGCTATGTCTTAGAGGTTTTGTCCAAAAGCCTTTAAGACACTGATGAGCTTGAGGCATTGACCTGTTCCAGTGATTGACCACCCTCTTGGCAAAGAAATGCTTCCTAATGTCCGGTCTAAACCTCCCCTGGCACAGCTGTGAACCATACCTATGAGTCTTATCACTAGATACAAGGGAGAAGAGATCAGCTTGCACATGCATGGCAAATAATGTATGTTTTAAAATACAGTTCTAGCTGCATACGCAACCTGTTCCTCTGCAGAAATAAGAAGAGTTATACTAGCAGATGTGTGGACCATGAGTTCTGTGAGAAGATATTAAGCTACTGTTTCCTATCTTCAGAAGACCAATATTGTTTTATGTGTGATCGCACATTTTGCCTTGGAAATGTTTGTTCCTTCAGTAGCGCATGTGTGCATGTGTCTATGGGTGTGTGTCCTTGAATTACTTTTTACATTGCACTTCAAGATTTGATGACTCCAAGTGATCCTGCTATTGATTCAATATTAGGGAAACAAAGAGTTATTAAGTTATAACCTGTTGGTGTATATTTTTGCTCTGTTCATATAAACCAATGGAGCAAGATCAATTTACTCTCTGGTTGAATTGCTTTTCTTGTGGGCACCTAAAGCATACGTTAGAGAGCAGCTTCCAAGAAACAAATTTATTTTCCTGAAATGATGGTCTTTATTGGCAACATCTAGTTCTTTTAATTTTACAGTTGGTTTACCAGTTATTATCTCTGTTTTCATGAAGCATGAGAAAAATGCTGGAACAGTTAAATGTGCTTACCATATAGTTTGTGAATTAGTGGCTCCTTAAAATTGGCAGCAGATGTGGAGCGAAACTGCACCGTCAGTTCTCCTTTCCTTTTCCCCTCTTCCTCCTCACAAACCCTGGGAAATCATTTGCCTGGCAGAGATTACCAAGGTGCCATCAGCATGTCACACGCAGCTCGCAGAACAGTATCAAATATTCATTCTTATGCCTGACCCCCTCATTTGGCTGTGACAAATCTGAGAAATCTGCAAGTTGAGGAGGCTGGGGAGGGGGAAGGAAGTAAAAACTCTTCTGATGCTTTTCTTGCCCATTATGCATTTGACGGAATGTGCCTTTTAAATGACTTGTACATCTCTTCTCAGGTGTGCTATGGGCAGAGTGGCAGCAATTGCCAGAGGTGACTAAGTGAGAAGTGACACTCTCTGTCTCTCTGAGGGTTTCTTCAAGTCCAGTTTGGAGCCTTTCATTACATTGCAAGAATCCATTAAGACAGAAACAAGGTTATTCCATGAAATGTTTTTGTGACTAAAGAGGACATCCAGCTCTTTAATCAGTGACAGAACATCTACTCTGACAAGACTGAGTGATACAGTGCGCTTGGCTAGCACCTTTGCAACTGAAGGGGAATATAACTTACAAGGACAGACAGTATTCTCATTAAATTGCCATTGGTTGATTCATCAATGCTCCAGTGGAAATAATTATTCTGTATATGTTTGATGTAAATGTCTATGTCAAATGAAACCTCATTTTGTATTTTGCGGATGTCTGATCCATGATAATTTGGCTAATGCCTTTAGGTCATGAGATAACTGTCTACTCCCTTCAGTTATGACAGGGGCTGTCCTGAGAGTCTAAGAGTGATGAAGGGGAGAGAAATACACACGGCCACACACATACACGTATTTAGATATAAACAAACAAACAAAGAAACAAACAAAAAAATCACTATTATATGGTCAGTATAATCCACATGGATTTTATTTGCCCCCATGTGGGTGTATCAGATTTTGACTAGAACAAACTGAGAGTAATTTCATTGACCTTTACAAAGTCACCCCAGAATAACTGGCAAGCAAAATCCCATCCCAAAAATATCTTTTGCAGCAAGATGTTAGAAGTCACCATGAGGGGAAAGAGGTGCTGTTATATGCTTAGATGTGCCAGTACGATGCTATATAAACACGTATAAGGCTACAGATTGATTTTGGAATGAGCCCTGAGCAAAGTGGAAGATGGATGCACAGTGAGCTACTGTAGAAATAGCCCAGAAGGGTTGAAGTCTCTCTGAATAGCTCTGATTTCATTTCTTTCCATTTGTTCCTGGGAGAGAGGAGTTATGCTTCATACATGTAGCAAATTACTAGCCTTGTAATATTGTCTGATGGAAAATGAGGGCGTAACCAAATAAATGTTCACCTAATCTCACAAAGAAGGTAGAAAGCCAGTGATCAGCCCCCTTCAGTACTAAGTGAAAGATCCAAGATTTAAATAGATTAGCCTTGGAAGTTTTTACAATGTTGTTGGCTTCCTCATAGGCATATAATCTTGGAAACAATCTAATCTATTCTATGTAAAATTGAGATCCTTAGTCATTTAGATAGTTCTTAATGATTAATATAACCTTGATAATACCTGTTTGTATCTTACTTTCTGAGCAGAATCACTGAAATCAAAGGGACCAATTACCAGATAAGGAAAAACCCAACTGTTCATTAAAATCTTAGAGTTTAGCATTTTTTTTTTTTTTTTTTTTTTTTTTCCCAAAAGCCATTAGGAGGAGAGGGTGAAAAAGGAAGGATAAAGATGATGAGGAGTATGAGTTAGGATGATTTTTTCCCAGACTTTATTAATATTCTTGTATTCTAATGAAATAACGGAAAATTCAATCTTTTTAAAAACAAATCATAATAAAGAAACAGAGAGAGAAAATAAAGAAGACACAGAAATCAATGATTACCGATATGCTGTTTTCCATTCTAAGAGAAATAAGTAAATCATAAAATCATAGAAACACAGAATGGTAGGGGCTGGAAGGGACCTTTAGAGGTCATATAGTCCAAGCTCTAGCTAGAGCAGGGTCACCTCAAGCAGGATACACCAGTCCGTGTCCTGGCAGGTCTTGAGTATCTCCAGAGAGGGAGATTCCACAACATCTCCAGGAAGCCTGTGCTGGTTCTCTGTCACCCTCACAGTATAGAAGTTTTTTCTCATATTTATATGGAAATTCCTGTGTTCCAGCTTGAGCCCGTTTTCCCTTGTCCTGTCACTGGGCACCACTGAAAAGAGTTTGGTTGCATCCTCTTGACACCAGCCCCTGAGATATTTATAAGCAAGGAGGCGATCCCCAGGATACTGTGGCCCTTTTTGGCTGCAAAGGCACAGCCTTCAGGTGAATCAGCCACTCCTCCCATGTCTGTGCCATCAGCAAACTGATGGCTGAGCGAGCCCTCTGTCCCTTCCTCCAGGTCATTGATGAATATATTGAATAAGACTGGACCCAGAACTGACCCCTGGGGAGCACCACTAGCTACGGGCCTCCAATTAGACTCCACACCATTGAACACCACCCTCTGAGCTCTGTGGTTCAGACAGAATGTTTGAAATGTTTTTCAAATGAGAAAATTTTGACTGTTTTTGCCTTTCCAGAAGAAAATGTTATAGTTTTAGAAATTAATCTATAAAAATTAGGAAAACAGAAAAAACAAAAAGGAGAAATGAAGAACACAATTTTGTATCACATTTTTCAGCAATAGCTGTAAAAAGGGAAAGGAGAAAAAAATAAAAAAAAAACCAAAGCTTTTCTGAGACAGTGCTGAGGAAGTTCACTACTTGCAGTGGGAATTTTTCTCAGTTCATAAACAGTTTAGAAGAAAGCCATGACAACTGTTAAAGAAAAAGGATCCTGTCTTTAAATCAGAGTGGATTGTAATTTTTCTCTAGCTTTAAATGTTTTGACTTTCTTCAAGCCATGAAAATATATGTTCCTTAAAGAAGATTGACCCGGAAAAAACAGACCTCACCTCCTACAGGGGTGGGAACTAAACAGTGTCAGGCCAAATTCCAGTAGTACACTTGCCCCATTAACTGTGGGAAATAAAGTACACTAATTTGGGCAGACTTCTGTACTAATTACTAAATCTCCCAGAGCTAATTTTGGTGCTCTATAATGCACTGGATACATCCCCTTTATGACATGGTGCTGAGTTCCCTCTCTTCCTTTTAGCTATCTGCTTTGGTGTTCCCACCAATGCTGTGGCCCATTTCTTGTAAGCGGAGATGTGGCTGGGCTCTGGGAGAGAAACAAGAGTTCAGGGCTTGATCTTTCTAATGGCAGCTGCAGCAGCAGACTACAAAACCCAAAGTTTTTGTCTTTATGACATCTCAGAGAAAGGCAATTTCCATAAATGAGGCATAAAAATTAATATAATTCAAGATTCCCTTGACAAAAGCATGGGAATGGAGGAAAGCCCAAGTCAAAAACTGCAGTGAAGCAGGATCCTTCTTTATGCCTTGATAATCAACAGAGAAATCTACAGTTCAGCACTTAGTAAATAACACACATGTTAGCCAGGGAAAAGATAGAAATGGATCTTTGGGATAGCTTTTCTTCATCTCCAGAATGGCAGCGAATTGTGTAGTTAGATAATAGTATTATAACCTTCATTTAAAGGAGGCTGAAGATGGGCATTCATGCACCTAAAATTATATAAAGAGTTAGTTTATTAGCTAGAAGACTCTCTCTTGAAATATCGACACAATGAAAACACACTTCAGTGAAATTCTAGGAAATTTTAAAATATTTTTCATGTGATTCACTTTTTTTTTTTTTCTTTAAATCATGTAGTATATGAGTAAAACTGGTGTATTAGAAGGCAAAGAACTGGCATTTATTGAACAGCTCTGAAAGTAGGAAATAAGGTGGCAAGGAAACACACCTCCTTTGTCATTATAGAATCAATTACCTCTCCATGCCATATATGTGTAATGTATAAACACAAGGAAAATTCTTGTCTCAAAGAATTTATTACCAAATAAAGTATCGATACAGCTAATAGGTAAGCCTTTGTATATTAATGAATAATATAAAGAAGGATGTTTCTGAATGTGCATGTATTACTGATGGATAGATAGTGGGATAGATAAGTGGCAGCATTTATACACACATACATACAAGCACACATATTATATTAGACTGTGGCTTATATCTTTTTCTCAACTCCTAATATGATCTTGTATCCAAGACAGGGATCTTTGTCAGAGATTTATTCTGCAAATTAAATGAGCTATAGCCTCTTCCCTTATTTTAATGTACACTTTATTCTCAGAGCCATTGCTATTTAAATTTGTTCCTTAACACATGCGGTTCACTTTATTTTACTTTTACTGTGTCTGGACTATTCAAAACTGACACATATAAAAAATAGTGCCGTTTCCCTGAAATAGCAGTGCCTTTGTATGTGCGAAGCTATAAATAAACACTGGCAGTTAAACTTCTGTGCTTTTAAACTTTAGCCTCTTTATCTCTGTCAGTGTTAGAGGCCCCTATCTGGTCTGCCTTCCTTTTTTGCTTATGACAAAATGCTTATGCAGCAGTAATCAGTCTTGGAGCCCTACCCTCCCTTCCATTTCTTTCTTTCTCTTTTAGTTTCCGAGTTGCAGGCACCAGTTTCAATAGTGTCTGCTGCAGCTTGGCCAACAAATCAAAGTAGCAAAGAATGTTTCTTCCAGAACCAGCCTTTCCCTCTCTTCAAGCCTTCAATGGTTTGTAGTAGCTAATTAATGAATGCACTGGCTTGTTCCACTCATTCTGGATTTGCTACAGTCACACCATGGTAAAAAATATGCCACATTTTTTTCTACTCTGAGATGCTTTGGAAATGCCATATATCCAATAAGGCTTTTGGAACTGACTTTCTAGACAATGTCATGTAACAATCGTCCTATTTCCAGTTGTCATCAACAGCTAATGCTCAAAGACAGTGTACAGAAAGCAGGAAAATTATTGCATTTTTATGTCTTCTTAGTGTACATTTAGTGGTCTAGAGACTTTCTGAGCTAAAGGTTGTATGCAGATTGCAGAAATAAGTCCTGTTTAGAACATCGCTTATGAAAGTAGGCAAACTTTTGAAGCCTTCTGATAATAGTGCCAGTGCCTGTATATGTGAACACCTTCAAAATGCGAAAAAATGAGTATAAGTTCATGACCCTAGGTGAAGTTCTAGAACTCCAGTGTTACTGTTTTTACATCTTGGTTGTTACATTCAATTCAATTGCTTCAGACTTAATTGACTGAAATGACTTTTCTTCAAAATGCTCAGAAGTTTGCTGCAGCTCAGGTTCGATTAAAGTTCCCTCTGCTCCCATTTCCCCTGCGTACAGGCTGTATAGACATATGTGTCAATATCAAACATTGCAGAGGAACATCTTCTTTACATGTATGCATAATACTTTCGGCTTTGCCTTTCAACTTTCTGTTTAATAATAATAATAATAATGTTAATATGAGTTTCTACTTAGGTTTTCTAACTGACCCTGGTGGGATTTTTAACTCAGATGTTATTAACAACCCAAACAAGTTGAGTCATGACTGAATTTTCTCATGCATAAGTAATAACATACCAGTTGCTATTGCAAACACACTGCTTTTCAATTAATTAGAACACTCTTCAGACAATTCAAGATTACAGATGAGGAGATGTTGCAGCCTAAGCATATGGATTCATCTTCAAGGAAATACTTCAGTATGTAAAGAAAACATTGTTCATATATCATATTTAGCAATATGATAGACCTGCCAGTCCTCCTGGTTTTCTTTGGAGAAACATATTTTTCAACTCACTCAGCATTCTTTGTATAAGGAATCATTTCTCTAGAACTCACACACTTTTTTAACAATATAGTGCACCCCACATCACGCTCAGCCCTACATACACCAACACGTATGTACATACAGAAAGAGAGTTGTGCTCATCACAAAAAAAAAAAAATATAAAACTAAAAATTACTCCCTGGATTTGTCTTTATTAGTAAGTAAAGCAATTATATTGTAACATAAACATCAAGCTATACTTGATTTGTTATTCTTAGGGTTTCCCTTAAAGAGGTTCTCAATCTTCCCAAATCTTTCTTGCACTTACATTGCTATACAAGATGTAAAAGTTTAGATGTCTACATGAACTAGAAATAATTACAGTGCTCCCTTTGTCCGGGTAATTATCATCTGAGCATAGACTGAGTTAAAGGAGGTTACAGCATGGTGCTAGAACATCATCCTCCAGCTATGGAGACCTGAGTTTGGTAGGACATAGTTTGCCTCCGTCAAGGTCCTGAGATGCCAACAGGCAGCACTGAGCTCAGGTCACTGTTGCAGGTGATGGAGTGGTCAGGAGGAGAAGAGATCAGATGCAGTAGGGTAGGGAGATGAAATCAGATGCAATAGGGTAGGGTAAAGCCGGGAAGGGAAAAGAAAGACGAGGTAGAAAAAGTACCATTGGGAAGAAAAGAAAAATGTGGTTTGGTAAAACAGTTTGGAAATAGAGTCAGACAAGTCAAGCAATCAGCTTTTAGACGTATTTCGATTGGATTAATGGAGGTAAAGATAATAGGAAAAAGCTGAGGGTGAGGAGGTGACAAATAAGTATTGTGTGAAATAGGAATATGGAGAAATGCAGACAAGTGTAATTTAAAATGTAATTTATCAATTTATTTATCTGCATTTCCATTAAGAATAGAATAAATCAGCAACCGATGTCTCTGATAAAAGACAGTTCAGGGGAGATTAACATTTTATATTTTCCACCCCAAAAAACTTATGAAGTGTGTGGTTTCATAGAATATACTTAAGTGATTTTCATAAGTAAATCAAAAATATGTATTTATATTTTTATGAAATTTATTTGGGGAAAAAAGGCTATTTTTCTTTCTGTTTGTCTTTGAATGAAAATCTTCAGCAGAAATAAATTTTGCCTTATGTTTCTTGCCGTCTAGGCAGAACTAAGAAAGCAACAGCAATGTTCCCCCCTCTCCAGAGCACCACCAGCATTTGCAATTATTTCACAACTACTGCAGTTCCCCTGCCGTGTGTCATTCTTGACTTAAAGTTATTCAGAAAAGCTATTAAGCACTACATAATTGTGAGCAAATTGGAGGTAATAAAGACAAGATCAACCAACATGATTGAGGAGCTAGAGGGATTGATTTATGAGGAAAGATTAAAAGAACGACAGTAAATATGTATAGCTTGGCCAAATGATAGCTGGGGGTGGAGAGCAGGATAAACACCTACAAGGACTGTATTTGAAGAATATTGTCATCACCAAGGGCCAGATACATGCATGGTGTAATTTCACTCAAGTCAACTTCAGTAGTGTTACCTCAGGGATGAATTTGGCCATGAGAAAGACAGTGAGACAGAATGAAGAGCTGTTAAGGGAAGTCTGAGGGAATATGACTGTGAAAGCCATGGGAAGAAATGGAGCAAAAATAAAATGCAAGCTGCATATCAGGAAAATCTTACTGGTGAGATCTAGAAGGCTAATGAATTAGTTAACGAATGAAAAGCACTTTGAAGATGAAAAATGTTATTCAGCTACAGCTAAGTATCATTATTAAGAGTAGAGCTGAGCAAATAATTTGTAGTGAATTATGCATTCAGCTGGTTAAGAGTTAGATTTTTAAAGGCACTTGTGGGAATTAGATGACCAATAGATGGGTGATTCACATAAACTTAGGTGCTAGATTTCTCTAGATGTCCTTGCAGTTCCCATCAGAAATATGTCATTAGATAAAAACTTATTCACGAATGTATCCATATATATGTGTGTGCGTGTTCAGGCACCCATACACAAGCACACAAGCATGCAAGAAGACAGGAGATGAAGAAACATTAGCGAGAATATGCAGGTTTGTTAGACATAGTATAACAAATTCACAGGGTTCCCAGTTCTGTCACTTCACTTCATGGTCCACCTCACTTTCTTTCATTGGCTCGGAGTTTTCTATGACTCATATGTTACCTAGCAGAATTAAGGGTCACAAAAATCTGTCCTTCATAGAATCATAGAATCATAGAATGGGCTGGTTTAAAAGGGCCCCCAAGGATAATAGAGTTCCCCCCCCCCTGCCACAGGCAGGGACACCAACCTCCAGGCCTGGATCTACACAAGGTTGACCAGGGCCCCATCCAACCTGGCCTTGAACACCTCCAGGCATGGGGCATCCACCACCTCTCTGGGCAGCCTGTTCCAGCACCTCACCACCCTCTCTGTAAAAAACTTCCCCCTAATATCTAATTTAAACCTTCCCTCCTTCAGCTTTAATCCCTTCCTCCTTGTCCTGCCATTTTCTACCCTTTTAAAAAGTTGATTCCCCTCCTGTTTGTACGCTCCCTTCAGGGACTGGAAGGCTGCAATGAGGTCCCCCCGCAGCCTTCTCTTCTCTAGGCTGAACAAGCCCAGCTCCCTCAGCTTCTCTTTGTAGGGGAGGTGCTCCAGCCCTCGGATCATCTTCGTGGCCTCCTCTGAACCCTCTCCAACAGTTCTGCATCTTTCTTGTAATGCGGGCCCCATACCTGGACACAGGACTTCAGGTGGGGCCTCACGAGGGCAGAGTAGAGAGGGACGATCCCCTCCCTGTCCCTGCTGGCCACCCCTCTGCTGATGGAGCCCAGGATACCATTGGCCTTGGGTAATCCTTATCAAAAATGTGTAAAATCACAGGATGGATTCAGCTGGTGTAAATACATACTCTTGCAGAAGTTCAGTTGCATCAATTTACACCAGTTGAAGATTTGGATCATAGGTTTCAAAGCCAGAACAAGACACTAAGAGCAATCATGGAGCTTACTTAACTCTCCAGAGTTCTGCCCTGCTCCACATCCCAACTCTACTCAACCATAACTCTTTTGGAATGTTCCGTCCCTGGACCAGTCAACCTTCAACCTTGGGGAACAAAATTCAGTTTTTCATAGACTGAAGATAAATTATAACTCTTTTCTGAACTACTGCTACAGGAAAAGACAAAAATGATGATTTTTTTTTTCAGCAATTTTAAGAGTTTCATCTTCATATTTTGTAACTTTTCTGGAGCAGGGTCAATCTCTTAATGTAACACAGCACAGATAATAGCTGTCATCTCAATTGCAATGCCCTTAGGCTGTCATGATTCAGGTAACGACAATAGTGTGTGTGTGACAAGTCTGCAAGAAAAACACAGGTCAAAAATGTGACATTAATTAATCACCAAATGATGTGCTTAATATCAGACAAACATAAGAAAAAAAATATACTAGCAATCAAAATATGAAACAACTATTACTATCAGATATCTCTTCAGGCACATAAAACACCTGTAAAGTATTACCAACAGTAAAGCAGACAGACACTTCAGATCAAGTATTATTGAGAAGCAAGGCTCAATAGTAATGTGCATGTGTACATATTTGCACTTAAATATGTGAGAGAAAAAAACAAAAAAGAGATATGTCAAGAATGATGTGTGTTTTATTATGGCTCTGTGGCCCAGTATGGAACTCCTACTAATTTAGTTATTTAAGGAAATTATTTCTAATGAGGGAATTAAAGAATCTGGAGCACTTTTTCAGAACTATATTTCTGACCAATGATACAGACCAAAATAATGCACCTGAATTAATATAAGAGAGTTGGAAGATAATCTGAATAAATATTAAGTATTTCACATTTACAATCAGCATTACAATCAATATAAATAAATTAGGCATAAGACCATATATCTCTATTATATTAAAATGATAGTGTCTGCATGGCCTGGATATAGTAAAACTTATAATAAATTAATCAAAACACACACCCCACCCCCCCAAATTCTATTCTTCATGTAATGAGAGTGAGCCAAGCTTAGTAAAAATCAAGTATGTCCTTTAGATTACCATGGGGAAGCATTTCATAATAAATTTCTGAAAAAAACCCTGATACCCTGGTAAGGACACACTAAAGAACACAAACAGTTTGCAAGGCACACTCTCCTCCCTAAAAAATATCCGAATAGTTTAAATGGTGTATAAATGCAGCTGACCCTCATTCCACAGTTCACTGTGGAAGTGACAGTCCATAGCTCAGAAGAAATGAATGGAAACCAATTTCTTCATTTGTTCAACACTGTTCATTTTCTTCCTTTAACAGAAAGAAAAATCCAGCTGAGCAAGATTGTGTGCATGTATTAATAATAATGCATTATTATTAATATTATTATA
>KL258872.1:13304-44860 GCA_000699545.1 Podiceps cristatus | reverse complement strand
GGAATTTTGTGATTGAACTCAGTGCTAATAGGATCAAACAGAAAGAGAAAAGTCATGTAGAAGCGGATGAAAGCAAAGACGTAAAAAGACCAGATTGGCAAAATGCTGACTGTGCTGATACAAAGGGACAGCAGGCCTTAGAATTAGACCTTGCATTGAAAAATGCAACACCCCTGTTCAAAATGTATAAATTACTTGCAAAAGGATTGATATGCATAAGTGTTCCACCTGCCTCATGAATGTATTAATAACTGGGTTATGTAGATGTGTATATGGCTATTGTTTGGTATTCTGCATAAAATAATTGTTTGTCAGTAGCATTTCTATCAAATAAAAAAGAAAATTTGAATTATTTTGCAATAAAATAGATCAGGCCATACCTAATCCAGCAAAATCTTTCCTAGGCTCAATGTGAAACAAGAAGTTCCTCTCATGAGATGCTTTTTAATTTATCCTTTGGTCATACACAAGCACATCATTAACATTATTCAGCATTATGGGGGCAATAGTACCAACAATAAAAGCAAATGCAATAGGTTTTTTATTTAAAATTAGATTTGATTCATGGCCTCATAAAATTATACTAAAGAGGAATAGAAATCAGATGGAAGCAAAGGTAAATCAAAAAGTCCACATCTTGAGAGAAGACTGAAGGCGGCACCAGTGAAAGAATTTTGAACAAGAACTGACTTTGTTTGGGTGTGATGTTTCCCAGTGCAGAAGAGAACCTGTATGCAGACTTTTTCCTGTCTTGAGTCTTAGAGGAAAACCCACGTGGCAGGGTTCTGAAAGATGCGGCAGTCCTTACCAGGGACGAATAAGGGAAGAGTTGATCTATGGACCCTGTCTGCCTCTCTATGTCCACCTTGTGTAACTCCACCGCCCTAGACATGTGCTGCCAGCTTCAGTAGTTTCCAGGCTCTTTCTCTAGCTGATGTATAAACAGGCAGTGATTCATTCCATTTACTTTAGGAACTTACTTTGGGATGAATATTAGGCTCTAAGGAACCCAACTGTCCCTATGGAAGAGGGAGCTTCCTGGCTTAGACTAAATGTCAGCCTTAAACTTTCAGCCTGCTAAAGTTAGTGTTTCTCAATATAATTTAATGTTATTCACTCTAGTGTTAATTTATGCCTCACAGTCACATTTCCTTCTTTCAGCACAGCTCCAAGTATCGTCTCACTGCCTGGCTCCCTCATCTGAGCCTCTAAGTGAGGAAAAGGAAGAAGCCTTCATCACCCCAGGGCATAGAGACACCAGATGCCACATTTGACTGGAGGCTGTTTCCATGGGATTTCTCATCTCATTCTCATCACTTTCTCTAAATGAATATCAGCCTAATATTTTTTTTACAGAATTCTGGTAGCTCCCACCTATTTTGTCTCCATGCAAGAAAAAACATCTCTTTGAAATCGAGGGAGAGAAGATATGCATACATCGTGATTTAATGAATGGTCTACTTTGGGAACCAGAGCCAGAGCGGCAGCCCTAGTGCAGAGTGGTGAGGACACTTGCAAGGCTGGATGCCTTAGTCTTGAGTAAAGAACAAGCTAATGCAGCTCTGTGTGCCTCTCTGATTTTTTTTTTTTTTTTTTTTTTGAGCTGGTTTGGTTTTCTCTGTGCATTACTGCATTGTGTCATGCAGACATATTGATAGAGTTAGTATGTGCCCAATAATCACATGTGTCCAAAGAAGAAAGGCTGGATAATGTTATGTAGAGAAGTTTCATAGGAGAGCTGAGGGGCTTGTGACAGAGAAACAGTTAGTTGGCTGAAAAATTGTATCTAAAAAGGCACAGCATGTGTTTGGAAATGGATGTTCAAACTGTGTTACTTAATCAGGCACTGTGAAATGATTATTTTTGAAAATATTTTGGCAAGATCTCCTGACATGTAACAGATGATTTGCAATTCCTACTGTGTGCACTCCCGTAATAGTTCTGAAAAAATATTCTGGCTTAATTAATGAAGTTCAATTTCTTTGGAATTCCACTTCTTCCTGTGTGGCAAGAGAGATGATGAACAGCGTTAAAATAAATTACTGAGCCATAGAGTACTTTCATTCGCGACATTAGGGAAAAGACTACTGTCTGTAGGTTGGCCAGAGACCCGAGGAAAGCACATGTGAAGACTGACTGGAACTACTGGAGATATTTACAACTACCAAGCTTAGGAGTCATGTCTAGGCGTGAGATTTGGGAGGACTCCTAAATCTCCTAGCTGGTGGTGAAATGAGTGTCCTCTGAAGGTAATTTAGAGCTGGAGAGTAACTCAGGTTCTCTGAGTCACCATCTGGAAGTATCTGTAGAAGAAACTTAGCCTAAGCCTTACCTTGGGTAGCCTTTAATGTCAGTGGGAAGCTGCAGGTTAGGAACTGGGCCTATTTCCCTTCTCCCCTTTATGCCAACATGCTCTCTTCATAGGTAGACTGTGCTCTAGATCTGCTGCTAATGCAGTGATCCTTGGCCTTGTCATTCATTTAGGCACTAAATCAATTTTCTAAGCCTAAATCCAGATTTGCTGCTGAGAAAAACCCGTTGAAAAGGCTAGTTTGAAAAACTCAGGATTCAGTGGGGAGCGAGTTACTGGAACTAATTTCATGTATCTTCCAAGAGCTGCGTAATAAGAAATGATGTCACAACAGTAAGCTCAGTGTGCAGGGTCTGTCCTGCTTCTTTTTCTTATAAAATGATAGGGATGTGGACGTCAGGATCAGTCCTGTATGCTTTTGAGCCTGGTGCTCATGCTGTTGCAAGCAGTAATAGTACTCAGTTTTCATGTATAAGCAATAGGTCTCATTACGCAGCTGAGTAGAAAAGTGCAAGATAACTGATTAACCAAACTTTTCTGAAGTTAGGCATCCAAAGGGCAGAGGGGTCCTCTAGTCTTTAAAAGGAAATTTAATTTTCACTCACATTAAGGGAATCTTACACAAGTTACATTTCCTTTCCATTCTACAATGCAGAACTCCTCCCTGATGTGTCCATGTGCTTGAGTACTTTAAAAGACTGAAATACATATCTGTTTCCTTTCATCTTCTTCTTCCCCTTCTTCTCTCTCCATATCTCCTAAAAATCCAGTAGACAGAAGTTTGGAATTCATATATTGCTCCTTACATAGCCACATATTATGAATATCAACGCACTCCATATTTTGTTTTAAAAGTATTACCAGCATGTCCTGAATGACGTTTGGGTATTATTGCACTGTAATGATGTTCAGAATTCAATTTAAAAGAGACTCACAGAAGTTTCTGTTGCTCTGCCAGAACTGAAATACAAATCAAAGTTTAAACCATGTTGATGATGGAAGGTTATGGACTGTTGGGCATGACCTCGTTAGGGAGATCCAATTAATGGTAGGCTAGGTGGGAGATGAAGTATTCCTTTGAGAAGCTTAAGTGTTCCTCAAAGTTACATGTCCCCCTAAATGGCACATTCTAAGGACTGCCCAGGTGCTGGCCTTCGACAGGTCTGGAATTAATTTTGATTCAAGTTGCTTATTGCATATGCTTCTACAGATCTCAAGAAGAAGGATGAGAAGAATCTTGAACAGAGCTTTTAGTTTTTATTCTCATTTCTCCTATGTTGCTACTAAATTATTTATGGCATGTCCTTCTTTTCCTGTGAGTTCTTAATTTTAAAAGAAACATTCCTACTAGACATCTGTGTTAATGGTGAAACCTAGCACGTACCTCTCTGCGATAACAAAGTGATCTAAGGATAGAGACCTGAAATGCTCAGAGGTATTCATTGTCATTAGATTTTACATCCATACTAGCCCCTGAAAACTTCTGTTCAACTGCTGCATAGCTTGGAGATGCTGGAAAGTCTGACAGTTGAGCAATGGCAAATTGCTTTAGTTTGATCTCTTCTCTACCATCTTGTGAATGGCATAGAGTCCTACCTCTGGCCAGAGTCCTGAAAACACTGAGACTCTCAAGAGGCCTTGCTCTCCCCTGCCTTTGCACTGGGCTTGGGAAGCTGATCCCTTGGGAACATGCCAGGACGGGCTGGTTCACAGTCACATCATGGGATATGAGATACTGTGATCCAGAGCAAGGGCCCAGGTGGCCCCCTGAAGGACTGGCCTGGGTGAGATGTGTGAAGTTTGCTCGTACATTAGAAGGACATGAACTACTGGAGATGTTCTTATCCCAGATTAAATACTGATTGTAGGTGTGGCCATTTTGTGGTGTCAGAGGTGGTGTAGCTACCCAGGGAGTTTGCAAGGCATGCTAATGGGGCAAAGAGACCACCACACACTTCTGGTGCAAAGGGGAATGAAGGAGGAACCTAGGACTGGGATGTTCTTCACAGTAGCTTAATAAAAACCCAGACAGGAGGTAATCAACCAAGCCTGCAACACATGGTAACTGATGCTGAATCAGAACACACAGGGCATATTTCACCCATCAAAGGCAATTTTCTTCTGTGAGGAAATTTCCTGTACTGCATGTTGGAAGGAAAGCTTGAAGATATCATGACTTAAGCTATTAATTTCTGATCATGTTTTTTCAGTGTCTTTATCTATTTGTATTTATTTAGTGAAAGCAGCTGGTAGAATGTGTCTGTGTTTGCACATGCACTGTCTTGGGAAACAGACTGCACCGTAATGTGAGGGCCAAGGCAAGCTGTGACCGTACTGAGCTATCTGTTGTGCAGCTGAAGAATGGTTTGTTAATTGACTAAGCTTGTATCTAGCAAGTCATTCACAAGAATTCAGAAACTACTTTTCAGCTGGCATATTTGCTTTCCCCAATGCAGGATTCAGTTTGTCATCAATAGCAGCAACTTTCCCTCAATTTTTTTCAGCAATCTTCTTTATTTTTTCTGACCAGCCAAAGCTGACAGCTGTTTTAAGCAGGTGGGAAACCAACTGCATTACTTCTGTGCTGTCAGCACTGGAATCCTTGTGCTTAAAAGTATATGCATACATGTATTTATTTATACACACACATATTTCATTTTAAAGCATAAAATTATAAGGCAGGAACTGTTCACATAATATATCAAAGTGCTGTGCACAACTATTGCGCTATATCATAAAAGCAATACACAGTAAATCACATATATTTGCTTGTGTATGACAAAATATTTAAAGCTGGAGTCTAACCTACTTCAGTTTCAAACTAATTGAAAGTTATCATTTAAAACTACTGAACTTGTGTTTTGGCTCCGTAGTAAATCTGACTTTCAAAGTCCTGTGATTTTGATTAGCATAGAGTGTGAAGTCTTTCAGAACTTGCAAACAGAAAGCAAAGCAAAAGTAAGTAGAAATGTTCTGCAATAATGTTCAATTATCTTTCACAGCCCTTTTGTCTTCCCTCACACATTAATGCTCTCTGGACTCCATGAGATGCTTCTAGACTCCAGCTTTAGTTCCTCCCCCTCTTTGCAAACAACGGCTTCCATAGTGTGGACCAAACTGTGGCTTCCCTTTCGAGTGGCAGAGGAAGTGGCGAGCTGTGCGCGGAGCCCATGCTGTGTGGTGACTGCTTCCCAGCACCCCCCTGCAGAAAGGGAAGGGGGGAGGGGGTGCAGGAGACCCTATGGCTAAGCCCCCTCATGTGCTGGCCAGCGATCAGGCTCCAAGAAGAAGCGCTCTTGGCACCTCCCCAGGTCTTCTTCACCTGATGAATGGGTGGTGCTTTATCACCACCATTTTGGTGTATTATTGAGACTGCTTGTTGCATTTTCTCTACTGATGACAGGGGGGTTATTCCCAGCACCAGACTCCATCCTCTTCCAGTTTTTGGCTGGGTGCTACTACCAAGTCCACAGCAACAGGCTGAGTGAGTTCATAGAATCATAGAATCATAGAATCATAGAATCATAGAATGTTTTGGGTTGGAAGGGACCGCTAGCGGTCATCTAGTCCAACCCCCCTGCAGTGAGCAGGGACACCACTACCTAGACCAGGTTGCTCAGAGCCCCGTCCAACCTGGTCTTGAATGTTTCCAGGGATGGGGCATCCACCACTTCTCTGGGCAACCCGTTCCAGTGCTTTACCACCCTCATTGTAAAGAATTTCTTCCTTACATCTAATCTAAACCTACCCTGTTTTAGTTTAAATCCATTACCCCTTGTCCTATCACCACTGTCCCTACTGAAAAGATTCTCCCCCTCTTTCCTATAGGCCCCCTTTATGTACTGGAAGGCCGCAATCAGGTCTCCCCGCAGCCTTCTCTTCTCCAGGCTGAACAAGCCCAACTCTCTCAGCCTGTCCTCATAGCAGAGGTGCTCCAGCCCTCGGATCATTCTTGTAGCTTCCTCTGGACCCGCTCCAACAGCTCCATGTCCTTCTTGTGCTGAGGGCTCCAGAGCTGGACGCATCTGGAGTTCATCTATTGGTCTTGCTGCTGGGGTGCCAAATGTGATTAATACTAAGCCTTTGACTCTTTTGGCAGGCTTGTTTCCACTGGCTGCTTTTCAAACATGTTCATTATGTTTTGACAATGCATAATTGCCCCAAATACCCCCCCTTAGCTTTACCTTCATCAAAACATCCGACACAGCAGGTGATACTTCCGTTATTTGGGCTGCAATAGTCACGATCAGTTATACTCCTTACCAATTGGAAGGATCAATGATTGGAGACAGTTCCCATCTAAGGGATAAAGGTCAGAGGAGAGAGCGAAGGCTTTTGCTGTTGGGCTTCTGAAAAAATATTTCAGCTTGACTGGATTCAGGCATGTGCTCTGCTCTGCTGCACTGGCTGACTTTCAAAGCTCTTGGAAAGCGTACCCGTGCCTCTGAGTTTCTGTGCCAATTCTCTAGCTGTTCTGCAGGTCAGAGGGGCAAGTT
The DNA here is from genome assembly GCA_000699545.1 of Podiceps cristatus. Taxonomy (NCBI): domain Eukaryota; kingdom Metazoa; phylum Chordata; class Aves; order Podicipediformes; family Podicipedidae; genus Podiceps; species Podiceps cristatus. The sequence continues at coordinate 38,053 of KL258872.1, read as the reverse complement.
TCAGATGTTCTGCTCACTGTGTGCAGAGTTGTAATTCATAGAGCGGGCCAAGTTAATAACCTGATTAATTTATTTATACCTGACCTTCAGCCACAGAGTGCAAAATAAGAATCCTGAAGCATCAATGTATTTGCTTATGAAACACAAGGCACAAACTGGCATTTTATTTTTAACCTAAATTCAACATCAATATTGAGGGGTGGGGGAATGCTCAATGCCTACATATATTTAACAATTAGCACAGCACTACAGAAGCAGTCTCAAGTGAAAAGCCGTCATTGCTTAACTAATTTATTGAAAAATTAGACAGGAATAGAAATGTGTATTGTGGTTTTTAATGCCTAGTTCTCCAATTATAGTGAAATCTGAAGGAAAAAAAACCTGACAAAACACCTTCAAAGGTTTGAACATCAAATGCTAGCTTAACTGTTTCCTTTGCTTGAGAATATTTTTGTGTTCCTTCAAGGCTGATCCTTTGTTGGTCCTAGGCTTCTTGTTAGTGCTCTGACTTTCAGTGATGTGTGTCCTTTAAGACACATTTCCAAAGTTTTGCACCCCCTTGAATTGGCATATACATGCATGTATGCATACATACAAATACCTAAATCTTTTTTGACATGCTTTTATTTTTCTTGAATTTTAATTCCTGTGCAGCAAACATTATAAAGGCATTGGTTAGAAATACTTATTCGGTAGGTCTTAGGTTTAGCTCAAAGGAATCTGAGCATTTTACAGCCAAAAATACAAAAGGTAATTGCTTCTGTGAGCAATGGGCTGTGCGTAAAGCATAGCAAGAGGCTAATTCTTTCCTCTATCACTGGCAAGCTCTCCAAACTTGGCCAGGTTTGGAGCCAGAGGGACTGGGTTATCGATGCATGCTGAGCTACCACCTGTCTGCTGAGCCACGTCTCTCAGCTCATTTAATTTGCAAAGTCAAGCATATTAGCCTAAATGACCACAAACATGGTGAATACACAGGACAGAAAGACAGGCTTCGTTTCCAAACTTTGGCTTGCTGTTTGATTCAGGACCACGGGGCTCAGAAACTCCTCAGAAACTTATAAGCAGGATAGATTCCTGTAAAGTGGCAACAAACAGATTCTGCTAAAAGACACTGCGCCCTATGTGCTTCCAGATCATGAACCACACAACAGAATATTGTAGAATGAGTAATTAAGACTTATAGAGCTGTTTTCAAGCTTTCTGTTGCAGGTCTGAAAACAGGATAAGGATCCTTCCTGTCGTACTGTAAAGCACTGGGTATCATCAGGTATTGCCTACAAAAGGACAAAAGGAAGCACATCATTTTGCAGCTATACAGAACCTTTGAGCACCCATAACTGTGGGCATGTTTGCATCTGAAAAATGACAGAGTGGACTTTAAAAAAAGTACAAGAAAGGCCTCTAAAACGAGCAAGGGGATGAAGGAGCTGCAGACTAGCTTGTGACTTCAGTTTGGGGGGGCTTTGGGGTACATGGTGGAGGTTTACAAAATCATGGAGACAATGGTTAAGGTGTATGCAGAGATGTTATTCTCCTTCAATACAAAAACTTGGGGAGTCATTGAAACTGGTAAGAATGTAGTACAAAGGAGAAATTAGGTCTTTATGTAGTGGGTAATGACCTGGAACTCATCACCATGAGAGTTAATGGAGGCACAAGGTATCAGCAGCTTCATAAAGGGACTAGGCAAAAAGGAATATGGCTACAGGTCCAGGAACTAAAGGAAATGGGCAGGATTATCCTTTAATTGACGTTGGTGGAGAAGGAATATGAATATGAATATATCAGTATGAATATATTCCTCATTTCCTCAAATTCCTATTTTTCTTCATATTCCTCTGAAAAGATTTTTCAAGAAATTAGTTAAATAAGGATGACTTTCCCCTTGAGACTGCTCCTATACTGCTACACTAATTATTAAATATACGTATTTTGTATGAAGGAGTCATCCTCCATAACTGTGTGTGTCTGGCAGGCTGGTCCTACTGCCTTTTCAGACCCAAATTCAGCTAACTCCTGCAAAATTATTTCATACTAGCGGCTCTTTGATCAAGTTCAAATTTACTGTTTTGTGGAAAGGCTGTTACTTCTTTCCTTGGTTCTGTTTTTGCACAGATGTAATTGTTCTCGGTCACTTCAAGCTGGGCAGCTGTCATTAGATGGCTGTGACTTACACCCAGATGGAGTGACGAAAAGGGTTCTGGTGACCTGCCAGGGCTGGCTGGGCTCAGGACAGGTACAGCAATGTGAGAACTGTCCCAACAGTAGGGCCACATCCCTGCCACTTGCTGTGGGACAGGTTAGTTTTAGCTTTCTGTGGGTGAATCCGATTATTCCAAGATTTGAGGCTTGTATCATTCATACTAGCAGCAGCTTGAAATCAAACAGCTCATTGATGTCCCACCGCAGGTGGGACAGGTTAGTTTTACCAGGTGGCAGTCGTGCACAAGTGTGTCGTGGGGAGACACAGTCTGTTATCTGCATCTACCCTGACTGAAGTTGCTTGCCTGATTGCCACACAACTGGAAGAAGAAAGGGAGCTGGGAGGTGGCCACAGGCACTGGACTTACCTGGATTCCAGGTGATGAGCTGGAGCAGTTTCAAAGCTCCATTTTCTCTGTCTTCCTGGTGGCCTCCCACTTTATGAACATCTGAAATTGCTCCTCCCCATGAGAGTTTATGAAGGGAGAAACAGTTTTTCTTTTTGGCTTTTGTTTTACCTTGGCTCAGATTTGTTACGCTCACAGGTGTTTTTTGAATAGGCTTAATAAAGGCTTGCTGACAACCTGCAGAGCGCCAGAATCTCACTGAATTTGTGCAATGTTGGAAGCAGCATGCAAGACGTCTAAAATCTGAATCCAGAGAACAAAACATGAATTCTTGCCCTGCTGCCTTCTGTCTGCGGGGGACACGTGCCAGCACAGCGTCCTTGCACAGGGTACCCCTGGGCAGCCTCATCCTGGGGACAAGGAAGGTCCATTTATGGCACGGGATGAAAGCCGGCAGCAGGAGAAGCACTTAGAAGCTGTGACAACTTATATAATGATGATCTGCAACCTCCAGGGAAATCAAACAGGATTTCACCCACTTGATCTCCTGTAATCACATAACATCTGTAATACAGTCTAGAAATGAAAGATAAATGACAGCTCCCATGTCGTGCTGCATATCTCATGGTGAAAACAACACTGAGCAGCAGCTGAAATTTGATGGACAGAATTCCCAGAAAAAAGAGGATAGGAAAGGAAACTAATAACTTCTTTCTTTTTTTTTTTTTTCCCTTTCTTTTTAGTTATATTGTATTAAGGCGTGGCTGTGAGCATTTTGTCATCTGAGCTCAGCTTTCTGTGTGAATATGATTATTCCAAGATTTGAGGTTTTTATCATTCATACTAGCAGCGAGTTGAAATCAAGCAGCTCATTGATGTGGCCAGGCAGAATGGGGTGAAAGGTTTCAGGTCAATAGCTGATGGTTGTCTCTTCTTCATATTCCCAAAGGCCCGAGAAAAAAACCCTATGAACCTTTCCACTGTATTTGTCAAAGATTATTTGTGAGTCTCCACTGGGCCTGAAATATTTGAAGAGTGCTTATAAGGTGTTGTCAAAATGAAATGTACTATTGTGTTTGATTCTGTAAATCACATGGTATTATTTCTGATGCCCAACTGACTGATGTGTAGAATTAACTTGCAGCAAGAGAACCAGTGTCAAACTGCAGAAATAAGAGGGTTTTTTTTTTTTAGGAATTTAGGCTGATCTGATCTTAGATGTTACTTTTTCTTGTATATATTTTTTGAAACATCCAGGTTGAGCTAAATTTAGAGGTACTTGCACAAAATTAAAGTGCATTTATACAGTAAGAGAGTGTATACATATGGTGAAATTTGGTGTCTTGACCTAAGGCCTGACAGTACTAACTGATACTTTGTAATGTGAACATCCCACAGAGAAGACCAGCAACGGCACATTTCGCCAGTGCTCTTAAAAACATTGATTTGCTGACCCCTTAATTTCTACAAGCTTGTTTTGTTTTGTTTGTTTTGTTTTGTTTTGTCTTTCTTCACTTTCTCCTCCTCCTCCTCTGTTCTAAGGTGTCAAAATCTTCTTTGAGATGATGCCTGGTGGACAGGCGCAGAGAGGACTGGTACAGGTTGAGGTGTGTTGGGTTTGCTTGGCATAGGAGAAGTGGTGGCTCAGCCGGTGCCAGCAGGCTCTGAGGACACCCCATCCAGCACGGACAGAAAGGATGGAGGTGCATGTGAGACTCCTGAGCCTGAAAACGCAGAATCTGCAACAGCTTCAAGCCAAAATGCTGAATGTGAAGACCGGGAACTGACCATGTGTGTCTCAGCTTTCGGTACTCACCTTTTGGCACAACGGGGAAAGAGCATTTCTACCAAAGCAGGCTGCATGCCAGACAGCACGGTGATTTATTCCTTCCTCCCAGCAATGCTGGCATGCTCTGCAGCAGTGTGTACCACCAGCAGCTGCTCACTGCATGCTCTGTCCTACCTCTCTTCTCTTCATCCTGTCAATTTGATGCAATAGCTCACATGCATGAAAAAAGCCCGGAGTGGGGCGGGTTAATGCTGAAGGCTGTGACTGATGGAGGAACTATGAACACTGTCTATGCTTTGAACCTGGCAAACCTGTGCATTCTGACTTGTGTCTCCCTGCGGACATTGACGTTGCTCTTGACAGAGGTCAGTATCCTCCTGACATCATGCCTAACTGCTGCAAAACTACACTCTGTTTTGCAATAGATTTGCCACCAGTGATTTGCATGGCAGTATCAGTCGTATTCTCTCTGTCAATGCTGCATAATCTGTCAATCAAACTCTCTGGACAGCATCAAATGCAGAGATTTGCCAGTCTAAGCAGTGGCTTGTGTTTTGTTCTGGAGTTGTAGTTGCTGGCTCTGATGCTGACAAACTTTTTCCCAAACTTTTCTCTCTTGATATAAAACCTCCTGCACTAAAGATGGGAGAAGGGCAAGGAATATGTCCACAGGCTGTGAGGTGAGCTGTGGGAAGACAGTAGCATAGGCTGAGAGGCAACTTTGTTCAAATCTCTAATGGTTGCAGTAACTCTAGGTGGTGTTTTCGGAGGGAGGTTTTTGAGAGTGGGGTATTTTTGGCTCCTTTTCAAGGCATCTGCATCTCCAATTTGTATAGTTTATTTCTGCCATAGCTCCATCTCTTCCCCATCCATCTTCCAGACCCAGAGCTTCTGCTCAGCTCTTAAAATAAATAGATCAATAAGTGAGATTGTGTTCAGTTGACAATAAACACTTCTTGGTAGTTCCAGACAATGCAGCAAGGGGTAATAGCCATAGATTGTCGTTCAGAGGTTCAGGTTGGACTGTAAGAAAACAAGACCTCACTGAAAACATAGTGAAGTGGCTCATAAGCACTGTTAGATCTCCAGCCTTGGATCTTTTCAAGATGTGGCTGGATGAAGACATGGCAGATCTGAACTAGATGGTGATGGTCCAGTTTCAAGCAGGAAGTTGGATTAAGTCATCTTCAAACAATATTTCTATGTTTTTGTGATTGTCTGTGTTCTTAAATTGTCAGAATGGTCCTTCGAATGGATGTGTCCTGAGGCAAGAATCAGTCTCCTGAACCATCCCCGGGCATCACTTGGGAATTAGCCTGAAGCATTCCCAATAAGCAGTTTGGATGGTGCCACCTTATTAATAAGGGAAAGAAATTTTATAGCATGGTAACAAGGCATTCTGTACTGGTTAGCCTCAGTCTCAGAGTATATAACATATAACTAATTAAATTTCCTTGGATAGATGTGTCCTGTCAAGGAATGTAAAGTGGCCACCAGTGCAGATGTGTTTCCCATTGGCTGTGTCTCTCGTAAAGGCCATCACAGTGTGGCCATTTTGTTAGCTTTGATGGAGGGCTAACAAAACGTGCAGTTATTTACTCAAGCACTAGCATTACTATTTTATTACTTTAAAGGTTCTTAAAAGGATGAAAATGACAATCATTTATCACTGTTGCCAAGAGGGTAATCTAGTTGTGATCTTGCAGATATGTTTCTGAGTATTCTGTAGCAAAATAAATTTTGTTATTGTTTTTCTCTTCAGAGATGTAGTGTTATGTTAAATTCAGTTAGGATAAACAGTAAGAAGGGGTGCTGTCACCTAATAACTTGATTTCTAAGACCTGAAGTTTTTTGTCTTGAATTCTTGGCAAGGGCTTTCCAATCAAGTAAACATGAGACTCTGTTAGTCTTTGTTCATGGGTAGTCTAGTTCATGGGCTCCAGGCTACATGTGTCTGTAAGCAAGGTGGTAATTCAGTGCTTTTACTTAAGAATTTAGATACTGCCATCATTCTGCTTCTAGGAGGGGTCAGAAGAATTCTCTTTCTGGGTCAGACCAGGAGGAATTTAGTCCAATGTTTTGTCACAGGCACTGGCTAGGCTCTGCATCAGGGGGAGCCTGAGACTCTGGAAACCAGTGGATACAATGTTTGGTACCAGATGGTGAAGAAAACCTGCAAATAGCCCTGCAGCAAGGCGTCTGGAATCAGAGAGCAGGGAAATTCACAACAGCCATCTTTAGACTTTGTTTTTCTGACCTTGACCAGTGGATGGACATTGCATCCAAAACGTCTCCTCTATTTTTGTCCATGTCCATCATTAGCAAATGCTAGGCTCAGGCTAAGAGGAAGGAGAGTGTGGTTCCTTTGGGCACAGCTGGCCTGCATCACCCTCACGGGGAAGGGAGGAAAAGCAGGTTTGGCCCTGGGCAAAAGGTCATTCAAACAGACTGGTGCTGAAAGCTGGGGTAAAGGCTGCAGGCAGTCCTGCCTCAAATGATCCTCAAATTACCATTTGGGTCTGAAACTGGAAAAGTGGGTGTTTGTGCAAGAACAGGATTAGCCAGCTCTTCCTCCTAACATCCTTCTGAAGAAGAAACTTTTATTTCCATTCCACAACAGGTGAAGTTGGAGCAGTGAGGTTACAGTTTCTCCAAAGGTGCATGGGGAGTTAGTTGGGAGGGTTTGGATTATAACCTGTCCCTTCTGTCTCCAGCCCTGAGCTTAGCCCTGCAGAGCGTGCTGCCTCCCTCTTCATTTCCCGCTTTCTTGGTCCCACCACAGCCACTTGGAGAATGGTGAAAACTGGACATTGGGTCTCCTCTCCAAATTCAACCCCCATATATTCATTCAATTAGTGACAGATTTAGTTCTGATTGTAATGCAGCATTCAGCTCAGCAGGGCATTTTTTTTTTTTTTTCGTTTTGAGGTGTTTTAGTCTTCTAAATATAAAATAAAATTTTAAAAAAAAAGACTTTGTAGTGGCACTTTCCAAAAGAAACATTTTCAAGTAACATATAATTATACTCTATAGTTGTCAAACAGAACAGTGGTTAAGTGGCTGTTCAATAACATGCAGCAGCAATGCTGTATCAGGTACTAACGCTGCTTACCTTTTAGCTACGGTGTAATTATTGGTATTTTAGGCAAAGTACTGCATTTATTCCCACATGAAGGTGCTGCTGTAATATGGGAAAGTATTCGTACATCATAATGTTTATCAAAGTTCATATGCATGTAAGTGAAAATGGACATGTCAATCACCCTAGAAAGAAAATGGAGAATTGCTCATCCTTTCTAAAATCGGTAGTTTTAAAAAAAAGTACAAGTGTGTTAGAGGCACCCAACTTGTGTGTGTCCTGAAAAAGTTCTGAAAACATACTGTCTTCCTCCACTTTATAGACTAATAGGAGGGCTTTAAAAGAAGAAGATGCTCGAACGCAGACAGTAGCAGAACATCATAAAGACCATTCAATGTTACTCTAACTGGTAAGTGGCTGATAGTATTCAATTCAGCACATTTTTCATAGTACCCTAAATTAAACATCCAAAATTTTTAGAAGACTCTGAACCTCGGACGGAAAAAAATGCACTGGGAGAGCTTAATCATCTCTTAAATTCTTGAGGTCAAGGTATGTTTTCTCTAGTGTTTTTAAACCTGATGCAGTGAGAAGGCTTAGCAAAGAAAGCTCCACATTTAAGTGTTTTGTGCATCTTAAGTAAGTGTTTCTATAGGTATTAGGTTCCTTCATGGTTCATCAGGTTGAGTGTGAGGATTTGGGGAGTGCAGCACTCTCCTCAGACACTTGCACCCTTGTAATTTCTCAGCACTATCAGCCTATTAACCTGTAATAGGCCAGACTGAAAAGATATCTGACACCTTTTCCTACCTTATTACACAGGAGCAGAAAAGTAAATGCACAGGCTAATATGACAGTAATTTAAAATGCTCAATACTAGAAGTATAGGGAAAATATTGTGAACATCTCTTAGAATTTTGAATGGTTGCTCATACAAAGTATTTCTTTACTAAGCATTTCAGTGAAAGGGTGTTTGCAAAACAATGTCTTTTCTGTGTCTGAACACTCACATTCATGTCAAAAAAAAAGTTTTAGCTGCAGAGGAACAAAAGTGCTGGCTGGTTTTAGATGGTTGCTATTTGTCCACTGTTTTCATGCTTGAATTTCTAAAAAGATCTGTCTGGGGAGAAGAAACAGTATCATGTGAAATGTAGCCAGTCACATGCCAAACTGAGATTAGCTACCTATTTATGGTATTAAGTTTCTCCTTTTGTTCTTGAGAATAACAGACACTTCATACAAGACGGGATTGTTTGCAAAGAGGATAATGGCTAAATGTGTCAGATTTATTCACAGTGAATCATTCAAAACAACCTTACTCAGATTTTTTTTTTTTTTTCCCCTTGGAATAAAGAGCTACTAATAGATGGAAAAGAAGGTTTACTGTCCAAAACATTGAGCACAAGATACTGGTTGGAAACACAGCTGAACCCTTTTGTATGCACATAGCTGCAGTAAATGTGCAGAAGTTTTATTTGGTACACAAATCTTTCAGAGGTACAGCATCAGATAGCAGCTACCTGCCTTGTTATCCTGTGTCCTGAAATGAATACTATTATCTGTGAACCTCATTTGTGACCTGTATATTCCTAACAAAATAGGTACTTTTTCATAGCTTTACTAAAATATGGTGAATATTCCAGACCAAAAGGTGAGTTGCTGACTTACTGGATAGGTGCAAACAAACCTTCTTTGGTGTTAATTCTTCTAACTCCAGACATCAGATAAAATCAGAAGCTGACTAAGTTAGAAACGAAGTGCTTTCACTTACTGAGTCAGCTGGTAGCTGGTGACAGAACTACTTCTGCATGGGACGAGCAAACCTTCTCCCAGGCTTCAGTTTGAATCATTAGGTTGGATATCACAAACAGCGTAGCATCCATGGCCTCACACCCATCCTGTCGAAGATGGTAACTGGAAATTTTCTGCCTGATTCTTTCTTCCCTTGAAGCTCACAAGGTAGTTGCTGAACGGGCTCCTGCAGCCTTGCACTCAACATTAAATAAATGTGAACATCCCACCACTTTTTCTGCACCTATGATGTATGCACAGCAAAACTCCCTGGTAAGAATCACTGGTAACTTCAGCTCAGCTTCCCTTTTCCGCTGAGAAGTGTTAAAAACTTCCAGATTGCCTGGGGCTTTCTGGAAGTTGTTTTTTTTTTTTTTTTTTTTTTTTTTTTTTTTTTCCACCCCCCCAGAAGGAGAGAAGAGTTACTCTTAACCCTTTGACATCAATTTCCTCTTCCTTTTCTCCACCCCTGGCACTCAGCTCATTTAATTACTTTGCTCCTCAGCTGGGAAGAAGTGAGCATTTGGCACCAGAATGGCTGAGTGCTCCCGAAGTGCCATCAGCCGTCTGTGAGGCTGATGGACAACAGAAGACTGAAGGCTTTGGGGAAAGAAGTCTTCTGCTCTGCAGCCCTCTGCTCCGAGGCTGGCTCAGTTCTCTAGAGATGGAAGCTGACACAGCAACGTGCAGACTGTTGTCTCTGGCAGAGTTGCCCCTGAAGTATTAAGTGCAGTCAAACGTAAGTCAGCAGGGCTGTATAGTTCATTTTGCAGTGGTATTCTACTCACTCATGTGCGTAATTTTTTGATATGTATCAGAAGCATGGTAACAAACATAATATTTCTGCAATGCCATCTTTCACTTCTTTGAATACAGACCCTCTAGGCAAATTCAGTAGCATCTGTCCAAAGTAAACCATAAAGTAAAATCAAGCACCTCGAAACCAGAAAGATAAATCATTTAAATGCTGAGTGAGGCATAATTCTGAGTTCGGACTGATAAGTCCACATACTTGGCACGAGTTAGTTCAATAGGTGTTTCAAAGACGAGGAAGACCATGGCCTGGTCATCAATGGTGAAGCAGTTTAGCAAACATGCTATTTACTTACTGGGCTTTCATATAATGATGGATTAATTATAAAATACGTATAGTAAAAAATTAATAATTTTAAACTATTGCCTCTTAATGACTGATCTGCATTTTTTTCTTCTCCTAGGGATCATTTGTTGGTCTCACTTGATTTTTGCTTGCTGAGGTTTGAAAATGGCCACCTTATATTTGCTCTGTTAAGAATTTTCTGTGTGATGAGATCTAAAGCTTCCCCCATTAAATACAGTACTGAAACTCCTAGGTATTTCAGTAATCAGGGCTTTGGGGTAACTGTCAATATTATGACAATAATCTCAAGTGCCTCGTGCTAATGTGCATCTATGTCTGTAGATTCAGGCCCTGGAGGAACATAAATGGCTATACCATAGAGTTCTCAAAACAAGAAAAACATGCATTATTTATCTGCTAGGGTGGAAGTGGAAGGAGTTACAGGAAGTCTGGATAGTGCCTGAAATGTATTCTTAGTACCTAATGTTAATCTAAATTGTACTTGCATCTGTCCCATTTGAGAAGCCAAATATGAACCACAATTTGACAGCAGAAATATGTTCCTATTGGCCTAAATAAGCCTTTTTTTTTTTTTTTTTTTCTTTTCTTTTCTGCAGACTGCAGACTCAAGGCCTCTTGCTGTAGCGATTTAACAGGGTGGCTTAACACAAACATTGTGAGGTGATTCGATATCTTTACTGTGACTTCTTCCGCACACTGAATCTTGGTCAAAATCTGGGGTCTTATCCTTAAAACGCCCCTCAGAAGATTGGGCTTCAGCTGATTGGAAAGACTGTGTGAACATAAAAGATGAAATGTGGTTGGCAACACAGTTCATTTAGCACATTGATGTTTGTGGAGGGGGCAGTGCCTTTGCTAGCTTTTTCCATGTCCTCAGGTAAGGTCCGTTACGTGCCTTGCGTGCACAGCTAGTTATTGTGTTAGGCACACAGTTTTGCCTTCTGCCTGGAGTGAGGGTGAACAAACACCAGCCAGTGTGTTGCTCAATGCAGTAGCAGAAGGGACATGGACATTCCGGGAATAAGAAAGCTGTAAGGATTTCTGTCGAAGAGAATGAGTGGCTGATTGCTGCTCCCAAATCCCTCTGAGCTTTGTGCATCCAGCTGCTGAGGTTATGATGATGAGGCTGGTCCATTAAGAAAGGTTTTCAGAAATGTCAGTCAGCTTGCTTTAACAAACAGAGCTTACTGGCAAGTCATGGCATAATAGAATGGGAGGAGGGAGAATGCGACCTACGTGAAAGGTTTTTTGTCTGAAATCTGGGGTCAACAACAGCAGCTCAGAGAGTATTTGTGTGATTTAGAACTCACTTAATTTATTATTAATTAATGTGATTTAGAACTTAGCTACAAACTGTACAATCAACTTACTTGCCACTTCTGTCTTAACAGAAAATAGCTAGGCTAGCAGTGACAACCCAGCTGGCTTTTGGAGTTCAGATGCCCCTAAGGCTGATCCCAGAAGCAGCAGCCAAGAGATCTGACCTATTTGAAAGTGCTAGCAAGCACTGGGCTTGGCTGGCTTCAAACAGAGCTCGTTTCAGACAGAGAAGGACACAGCCCACAGTTTTACTCTGCAGATTTTATGTACTAACGTTGCCATTTTGTGTCCTGGGATATTGGATGCAGGCCCACAGCTGAATTTAGTTTTTTCTGCAACTTTTCAAGCAATAGCTATTGCACATTTGTGACTCTTCTTTCGCCTAAAAGGGAGTAAGATCTGCCAGCTGTTACTTTAGCACCAGCGCAGAGACCTGTTCCCATGGCTTGTCACTCTGTGTTGCACGCTCTCTGGTGCATGTTTCCTGGTTGGCTTGGTCCAGCTGACTTGAGACATGGTAAAAGATGTGTGTTCACCCCTGCTAAGGGTTAAATACAGAAGCCTGATGGAAAGCAGAAAGAGAAAATGAACTCCCCTTTATTCTCCTTTCTGCTTGGATGGAATAAGAAGAAAAAGGGGTCGGTAAAAACATATGTCACAGAGATGAGGAACAGTTTGTGTCATTACTGACCTTCTGCTTTGGTCCAGTGCAAATTTTCTTTCCGTTACTCACTGGTGGGATGGGGAAACAAAATGCCAATTTTATTATGGCTAAGCAGAGGTCAGGCCAAAACTCTCAACCTGGTTGTGAGGTCTGGGCTGAGACTACACAGGGGTCCCCCTGCCTGCTCAAATTAGTGCTTATACACACTTCATACATCACTCCATAGACAGTAGTACAGAGGGGGGAAGAGAAGCCCCCTGCTTGGTAAGACCCTCTCTGGGAAGTGGCAGAGCTGTACCCCAATGTTTGCTATGAAGTAGGTGGAGCAGAGGGTGGGAGCTAAACTTCCCAGAACTTGAGAGCTTTTCCTTTTGGGCTACTGATGTTGATAGGGAGGCAAATGCCCACCACTGTTTTACTATGAGTGGTGCCGCTGTATGCCACTGTGGCTGTCTGCAGCCTGGTGTGGAGTTAGCCTGCATAGCTTGCCCCGAGGGACCTAAACACTTGAAGTAGGTAGATGGTGACAGGCCACAGGTCACCATGGTCACCTTCTTCTTGGGAGGGTGAACCGACTCCCATAGAGCTCCACGTTGCTGAAACCAGGCTGGTTCAGGTCTGAGGCTCTCTCTGTAGTCTCTGTACTACCTGGCAGCCTACATAAAAGTTCTGCTTCTTCACTGTGATTACTTCAGAGAAATTAACTCCTAATTAGAAAATGGACTGTTTGCCAGGCTGGGCTTATACTCATACACAGGTGCATACCTTTGAGGATGGATTTGTTTCTTATAAACACAGATAAAAACATGCTGAACTATTTTTCCCTCTTATTTATGCTAACAATACGATATTGTTATTTTCTCTTTTATTCCCTGGCCATCCATTACCACTCTGTTGTTTGACAGTCCCAATATACACAGTAAATAAAAATAGTGGGACCCATTTAAGCATAGACAGAGAGGCAGCCGTCTGTGGTAACAGGCTGCAAGCGGTGGTACAATGGCAATGGCGAAGGCAGGCCAGCATGCTGCTGCTGACTTTGCCAGGGCTAGAGCCTTGGAGAACCAGGCTTGCTTTTAAAGGTGACATGAGGGATAAGGAGGCAAAGGCTCCTGCTAGGAAAAAGGAGCCTGTACTCTAGATGAGATTCTTCAGCTGACAAAAGGAGAGAGATCCCTGCCCTCTACCTATCTTCCCCCCAAAAGGCACTGAGTCCCCTCCTCCAACCTGGCCCTACTCTGTCACTCTGTTGTTCTATCCCAATTAATTTTGTCCCGAGAAGCCATGGGCCAGCTTTCAGAAATAAGATCATCTAACTATATTCCTTGTTATGTTTTTTGTTCTTAAATAAAAATACCTCAACATTAAGAGCTCGGTTCTGTTCATCCTGAGTCTGTGGCGAGAGGAGCCTAGCATTGCTCTCAGGACGTGGTCTGCATCTCAGATGTCTGACAGCGTATTTATTGAGAACAGGAGAAAGAAAATAGATCACTACCACACTGTATTAACAAGTTTTTAAAGACTATATTTTCCTTGACTTTCATGGGTAGCATTAATGTGATGTAAGTATGACTTAATGGAAAGAAGATCAAATCCTATGGAGTCTCAAAGTCATTGTGGACACTGGTTTAGCTGGTGAAGAGTTACTCCTATCTATGGCTTCATTGTCATTTTTCTGGCTCCTGCAGTAAAGGATGCATTTTAATTTTCTACCACAAATCCATAAAGAAAAATATTTATAGCATCTGTGGTAGGTAATCATTTCAGATATTTATTAAAAAACAAAACCCCATGCAATTCTTCTTCTAAAATATATTTCAGCCCTCTACTTTTTAAAGAGTAAGCAGCATCACAGGGAATTTTGGTCTTTAATATTCTATGTTCATACTACTCTGAAATCAGCTAACATTTAAAAAAATGTCACTGCACAACAAAGCACCAATGCATATTTTTTAAGGCTGCTCAGGTTTTTGATGTGATAAATCAGTTTGATTTTGAGAGCTTTTTATAATGATAGGACAGTTTCCACAGAATTTGCTGTTTGTTCCACCTTGGTGTTTAGCTGGAACTTCATATCAAAACATAAATTTACAAAGGTTTTTTCTGGGTCTGGATGTTTTCAGGAAGTATTTAAAAAAAGATGGGATCCACATGTTTGTCAGAGCAAAACCACAGCCAGTTGGAACCTCAGAAGAAATATGTACTGTTGCACACTCCAGATAGTTTAAGGGATCTGAAACATCATATTTTCTGTGGTTATTTTTGCACCTCTGATTACTGACATGAAAAACATTTCCTGAATTTTACCCATTGTGGCAGAAGCATGTGTGGAATGACAGAACATGAAGACACTGTTGAATTAGCATTGTAATTGCTATATATATTTTTATAGGTTTGATATGGCTGTACTTTCCAGGAAATGGATCAAAAGTCAATTTTTATTACTTAATGCATATCTCCACTTTGATAGAACGTAGGTGACAAGTTCCAGTCCAGATTAAGCTTACCTTGTCCAAAACTGGAATGATAAGACCTAAAACTACGCAAAATGGCTGGACTGGCCTATAACAGAGGTGGGGTAATGTGTGCGCCCTAGTCCCTGTGCAGAAGATGAGTACTTGCCTGGAGATGCTGTGAATAAGCAGTATTTTGCTGTGTGGGAGCTGAATTACCATTTTTTAACCCTGCCATTCTTGCTGAGAGGACCAGGTGTGGGTGCTGGACTGGTCACGGACCTGCTGTCATTGCATGGTCATTAGCATTGCTACCCTCAGGTGGTGCCAGCTTGGTGCTTACAGCCTCAAGGCTTTGCTCTCTCTGTTGGTTCCTGACCTTAGCATCACTACTGGGTTTTCAAAGTAGGAATGTAATCCCTAAAATTTCTTGGGACTGCATAGCTCACTGCATTTGGACCTTTTAATATAACTGAGAAACTATAGCTAAGCCATTTATTTCGGCCTTGATGGGACAAAGATTGCCACATTAGACCTTCTGAGGCTCAGCTGGGCGACAAGAGTGGGGTTTGGTACAAGCTATACGTACTTATGGTATTTTGTGAGATTGTATAGTTATTTTTGAAAGTGTGTCCTGCAAAAGGAGATTTTATGCCGGGCCAGGCAGGAACATGTATAGATCAGAGTAGATCCCTCGCCATTTGCCTGTGTGGGGCCACATTGTAGCGCTGACCTAGGTTTAATGAAAAGGGAGTGTACATTCTAAAGAATTTAAATTATTTTTGTAATTAAATTTAAATTCTTCAGAATTTAATTTGCATAGAGGGTAGATAAAATATGCTTAATACCTCTGTGGTCTGTGATACTGAAAGTTGTGGCCAAATAAGTAATGCTGAAGAACAAATCCACTTTTTCTGCCTGTCAAAGGCAGGGATGTGCGTGAAGCAGCAGAAGAGAAGGAAGGAGACAAGGTGTGGACAGTGGCCATAAGGTCTGTGACAGCTATCACACTCTCTCCTCAGAACATCAGAAGTTTTGTTGAGATGAGCTCTGAGAGCATGGAAACAGGGTTTGCATGATCCACAGAACATCCTTTCTTTCAAAAGCTGCTGAAAAAACAAGCCCTGATACTTCAGCATATTTTGAATGTCAGATATGATTTATGAAATGAGACTTCAAGCCTTATTTCATTTTATTACTGAATAAAAATTTTTCAAATTCTTATTAAGATAACCTGAGAATCAAGAAGGAAAACAATGAATCACTCGCAAAGAAGAAATCAGTCTTTAAGAGAATCCTAAAAAAGAAACATTTATCATTCATGCTTCTTCATTTATCTCCCCAGGCTGAGTTATAGTCCCATCTGTGTGACTGATGCTGCCTCTGAACAACCTTCTTCCCCACCTCCTGCCTTGCCTTTCCCGGGTTAGTCACGCAACCCACCTGGAGAAGTCAAGGAGCTGGAGCTCCTTTGAGATGATGTGACAGAGTTTCTCTCTCTTCCCCCATTGCCGTTCATATTGCAGCCAGTTCAAAGAGTGAGCGCAAATCAATATGCTCAGCTGCTGAAATCAAGCAAATCTTATGGGCTGTTCTGCACTGTCTTTCATGATTAAGTCATTTTCTGACCGCGGATTCTTAGGCTGCTGTTACAACAAGAAAAAGAGCTATTTCTCCAAGTGGGAAGCTGAAAGACAAAAGCCAGAGATGTTCAGTTTGATCCTGGTGTTCACCCAGAAACACTTGAATGTAATGGCTGCAAGCTAAAAAATATTAAGTCCTTCTTAGGCAGTGGTTTGCATGCTATGGCCAGGTCAGGTGTAGGGTACATATTCCTGTCACCCAGGCACCCCCGGTGAATGATCATCATCTGCTCGATCTGTTTAATCTCTTTTCTAGTTTAAAACTATTTTGTTCCTACGAATCTTCTGTCTCTCATTGCAAAAGCACTACAGAAAAATAAATTGCTTGCTGTGCTCATCTGTGTGTTAGCTCAGAGATTGATTTTTCCAGCTCACAGCATCAGTAACAAACGAAAAAGTTTGGAAGCGTTTCTGCAATGCACTAATGGCTAAGCTTCTGCTCTTCATCCCACTCAGCGCAGGACTGAACTAGCATTGCCGGTAATTAGTCTAGAGCTATGTTCAAAAAGTCAAGAAGAGAAGTGGGGCTCTAAAAAGCCAGTCACCTTCAAAAATGTTAGCTACGGTTACTGTAAGTAATAGCGGCTTCGGCACTGGACTTACTCCATTCAGTAAGACATTTGAGAAAGAGCTGTTCGAGGTAACTGGAGCTCTTCCTCTGCATTAAAAGTGCAAGAAATTTGTGAGACTCCATGTTTATTCTCAGTCTTCATTAATAGTGGAAACCTGCAGAAAAGAAAAAGGACACCTATAACATGTCTCAGGTGTGACGGAAGCTGGCTGTTTATTTACTGTTGATGTTGGGCACAGAGATGCGTACGGTCGGGAAGGCATTGGGACCCTGGGGTTGCTGTGAATACTCTTTGCAGAGGAGAGGCTTCCTAAGTGTTCTGCTGAGTTTGGAAGGTGTAAGCAACAATTAAGTTCCATGAAATCTGAAAATAAGAATTAAATCCCAGGTTCAGGGAGTATTGGTTTGGGGAAGAGCAATTCAGCACTTAGCTGAGTCTCTGTAAGAATTAGAGCTTAGTTGTCTAAAGATGGCCTGGTGAAGTTTTTGGGATTGATCATCTACCAGACTGCACTGGTCATTCTTTCTTCAGCAAGAGCCGAGATACCAAACGTTGGCACATACCTCCTGTGTGGTGCACATGCACAAACACACGCAGAGGGAAACGTCTTTTGTTTCCATAATATAGTGAAGATATCTCCCAGTTTTTGACAAAGGTTGCTTTGAACTTCTGTCAAGCTGTCTGTCTTGAATACCTCCTGTACTTTGGCCTGGCTCCTGCTGTCAATATGTAATTTCCCATTGAAAAGTGTTTCCTTTTAGAGTTGTCAGTGAGAACAACAGATCCAACATCCACATCTCTGCCCAAGGCCATAGGTGAAATACTGAAGAGAAGCCAAAATTTATAGAATCATAGAATCACAGAATGTTTTGGGTTGGAAGGGACCCCTAGAGGTCATCTAGTCCGACCCCCTGCAGGGACAAAATTTACCATGAGAGTTCTTGAAAACTGAAGAAATATTCCATTGAAAAGCCCAACAACTGAATTCATTGCTGAAATCAAAGCTATTTTTTTATTATCTATACTCCTTATTTAAACTGCAGGCTTGAAATAACCATATGCCAAACTTTTACCACTGAAACTTGTGGTGACATGAAAAACTACAACACAGTAGCAGCTAGCAAGACTCCAGTGCAGCAGCATATATTCTTCCTCTTGTGATTTTAGAAATTATTGACAGTGCTGCCATGAATTAAAATCTCCTGAGGCTGGATACAAGCTCTGCTGCAGCCCTATTCTATAGTCCTCTTCACAATGCCTTTAGAGATCCCACGTACAGAGACAATGGGACAGAAACTCTTATGCAGTATGTAAAGATTATCTGGAGCTATGTTCTATTGCCATTAAGTTAGTAATAAAACTGCTGGTGATTTACTGGTACAGGAGTGAGACTTTAGGAATGCCTGGTTTTAATGTTATATATAAATAAGAAATATTTTTATTATATCACTATAAATTCAATTGAAAAGCCAGACTAAAATGGCATGCTACCACAATTATTAATAAAAAAGCCCCAAACAGTAAGTAAATAGCCAAATAGTAAATAATTTTTAAAAGTATATCAGCTATATTGATTGGCCAGAAATGGGCAGGATGGGAGAAACTCCATGTCTTGAAATGGAAGAAAACCAAACTATGACAGCTTTCACTGTATACTCAGCAAAGATCCAGCTGCACTTTCATCTAATTAGTTTTTGCGGTATTTTTAAAAGACTGAAACATATATTAAGGCTTGAGAGATGATCTGAGTTTAGATTATGTCCATACAGATTTTATAGCTATGCTGTGGCCATCGTACAGTACCATACGATACAATACAATACAATGCAACACAACACAATACAGTACAATAATACAATATTGTACCCCAAGCTATCACAGATGAGATCCTCTTCTGTATATTATAGCACCATTCCTCCCTAAAATGAAATGACAGAAAAAAGCAGGTGATTTCTTCGAATCAATGAAGCTGTCTCATCTGCTTGCCGAGCATCACCATGTGCATTTGTGTCTATGTGCGTTTATGTGACGTATTACTGGAAAGAGACTGTCAGAAGGCAACATTTGCAGGCGCGAAGAAGAGAGGTTTTAGGGATATGAAATCACAGCAGACGTTCCAGTTATCCCATTAAGACAAGATGTGACCTTTAAATGGAAGAATGATACTTTGGAGGCTGACATTTGATTTCCCAGTGTGCTCCCAGCATGTTGTAATTTGCTACAAAACAATGAGTAGCATTCATCTGGGGTTAAAAGTTTCTTTTGGAAGTGCACAATATGCCGTGAAAACAGAAATTGCCTTTTATGACTTGCCAGGCAGTCTTTCAATGTGATAGTGAAATTATCAGAAAAGGAATGGGAACGAGTTTATAAATATTGCATGAGAGGAGCTGTACCAACAAACAAAAAGAATCTATGGTTACAGATTTATTACTCCTTTTATTAAAGCACTATTTAAAAGCAGTATTTATTCATACATTAAAAAATCACATTGAAATATTAAAGAGTTTGGCCTAAGCTGGGAAAACTGAAACAATAGCTGTTTCAGTCTCTATTTGCAGTATCCTTTCCCTCATCACTGTACAGTTCATACACTACTGTGAGCATTACTGTCCCTCTGGACGTGGTTCTTCGTATTGTGGAAGATCTTTATAAACACTCTGCCTGGCCTCAGCTCAGGAAAGGAGGTGTTACTTGTAGGGCACGCTGATTCTTACAGCTCAAAGACCAAAAGAAAGGTGGGAAAAGCCTCAGGGACAAGAGCTTGGTTGCTCTTGGAGGTGAGCAGAGGTGAGATTTTTGCCTTGTGAAGCTGTTTCCTACTCAGTGGACTTTGGTCTTGCACTTTCCAGTGCCTCTTCTGTTGCACTTTCTGGGAAGAAAATGGTATTTCCCTTCAGGGATGCTGCTGTGGTTAGATACATGCATCGTTGGCTACGTGTACCTCGATTTTTTCACCTGCTTTCAGCGAGGCTTTGTTGGCAGATGACCACCGTATTTTACCTGCTGTCTCACCAGGGAGCAGCCCATGCCCAGCAAGTCCTGCGGTGCCAGCACCTACAAACATGGCAGCCCTTTCCCCAGGCTCACAGACTTCAGGGTTACACCTACACAGGCTTATCCTTTGCTGCTCTGGCACACCATTTTTGCTATAAGGTACTCACCATCCCACCATCAGTAGCCTCATTTTAGAAATTCAAATTGGGGGATTAAAAGTTTTTCCCCATTTTTTTTTTTTTTTTTTTGATGGAGCAAGCTCTAGACGAGCCATGTTGTCTCACCTGTGAGAAATAAGACAGGCTGTGTTTTAACCCCGTGTTTTTGTGATTGTCACTGGGGACTGCAAGGCAATGCTCCTATGCTTGGAGTTTGTGTCCTCAGCTCCTCTCCCCAAATTAGTCATTTACATTCGCTCTGCCCCAGAGACGGTGGAGCTGCTATTCTATCTAGTACTTTCTTTACCTGGTAGCTGAGTTATTAGGAACTGGCAAATGCTCAGTGATGGACAGAGTTGGTAGAGCTTATTCCATTTGGGGTTCAGCACTGCTTGTACACCTTTCCCCGAGCAGCTGCAGAGCCCACAGGCTCTGGGGTGTCCCTTGGCCTTGGGCAGGAGCTGAGCGAATCAAACTAACAGCACACAACTACCGAGGGTGGGTAAATGGAAAGAGAGCGGGATGGAGATGCTCTGTGCACACCCCCCACACTGCGAGGTGGATCCAGGGAGAAATGCAGGTTACTGGGACCACTGGTAAATACACACTGGGATTGGAAAGGAGCTGGTGACCGTTGGTGTCTTTGACAGTTGTAGGGACCACAGGAAAACAGAAAAGGTTTCACTGAATTCTATACAGAGTTTCAGTGTTTGGATGTTTTCTCCTTTTTTGGGGCTTGTTTCAGGAACATTTGGGGAAGTCAGAAAACTAACAGATCTCAGAGAAAAAATGTAAATGCTCATCGCTTGTATTTTACATCTCTGTATTGCAGGGTGCTAAACAGGTGGTGAAACTGTTGGCTCCAGAACAGAGGGTTTGCTGTTTGCAGTTGCTGGCTTGGATGGGTTTTTCCAGCTTTATCCACGGAGACCTTGAAAACGTAGCAGGTCTACTGATACTGAGTGAACTAAGATGTCACACCTTCTCAGGCCATTAGTACCTCTGGGATTTTGACAGCCAGGATTGTTCTATAATTATTTTCCATCTCTACATGGTTGTTAAATGCTGTTATTCAATACAAAATGTTTCTCAAAATGTTTCTGTACTGTTTCATTAGTAATAATAGATTATTTTCTCAAGCAAGCCAAGCAGAAGTGAGCTTCACTGTCTCTGAAATTATTACAAAGGTAATTATATTAGTTCCACTAGTGCCAAATAGCATTTATAGTTATTGTTTGTGTCCAGTCCAGTTACTCATTTTCATCAATAATTTACAATTTGACTGTTGCCATGACACCATTTTGCTTTGTACCTAGCAATAATGGTACTGTAGACAGGAAGCTGGCCAGGGAATGAACAATAACACCTAATATCTGAAGTAGTTACTAAGAAGAGAATTTAGAATGAAAAAAAACAAATGCTGGAGGCAGGGCTTCCCTTCACTGCATCCTTTTGCTGGCTCCAAACCGCTGTATTTAGGGAATGTAAAAATGACTAGATCATCTAAGACTTAAATGTGCTAAGTAGAAAAAAGTACATGTTGTCCACTTTAATATTGTTTAGTCTTTAAAAATAAATTTTAGACAGAAGATTGACAATTCATAGTGAATCTCCTCTATTTTGTTTGTACTTTCAGACTAAGGAAGAAGTTGAAGATATCTTCAAGCCCCTCCGCTCTCATGTTTTTGATTTTTTTTTTGTTTAATTGAACATCAAATTGTTCAATTATCTTCTCAGGAGACAGTGTTTAATGACCCGTTATTAACTACTTGCCTTTCTCTTCATTATTGTCTCCAGTCTTAACTCTTTGGTACCAGTAATTTTTTTGCTTTGGTTTTAATAATTTAAAGAATTATGACTGCAGACCCAATCTGCTAAAGTATCTATCTTCCTTGTAGAAATGAAACACTGTGCATTATTTGCACTACAGTGAAAACAAGAAAAGAAAAAGGAACTGGGAGAGGGGACGGTGAAAGGGGAAGGGGAAAGGAAAAGGAAAAGGAAAAAAAGGGGAAAAGGAAACGGAAACGGAAACGGAAACGGAAACGGAAAAGGAAAAGGAAAAGGAAAAGGAAAAGGAAAAGGAAAAGGAAAAGGAAAAGGAAAAGGAAAAGGAGGAAAAAGAGAAACAAGAAAAGGGAAAAAAAAGAAAAGGAAAAAAGAAAAAGTTTTGAATTTTCAATCTAGACAAACTTATATGATGCAAGGCCATTTCTTGATTATGATTTTACTGATGGGAAAGCAAAACGCTTTAGCTTTCTTTAAATTGCTAATTAAAACCGATTGTACACCTCATACAATGTCAGTAGAGGCTTATTAAGCTGCCCGTGGGAAAGATGCAGGATGCTGATTTTTTTTCCAGTAGAGGGCACTGAAGAAATATAACCAGATCACTGCTCATTACTGTGGCACTCTGGATTGGAAGCACGAAGGGCTGGTTATTTCACAGCAATGCCTGTTCTCTGAGGTTTTATAATCTGAATCCATACCAAAGAAGTCTGTATGGGCTGTTAATAAACACCCGAATAGTTTTGTCTAGATGCAGTGTTACATCCCTCTTTTCCAAGGTTTTAACTGAGCTCTGTAGGCTTGCAACTGTTGAGTACCCTTTCTGTAATCCGAGTGCTAAACTACCTCTTCCTTTTTGTTTCTTCAGTTCCAGGTTTAACGAATACTTTTATCATGGAGGGACACTGCACAGGAAAGCACTAATTTAGATGTGTCTGGTTCCCAGAGGACTTTGGGAACCAGAGGGCTTGTCTCTGACTGTTAAATGAACTGATTTATATTGCTGTTCTGTAAATATAATAATCTAAATATTAATTTTACTTTGGGACTGATTAAACGAATATGCATTACAGAAAGCTCAGCAGCTTTCTTTAAAACAAAAGAACAGTCAGAGAGAAAGGGAGATGGAAAAATGCTGTGAAAATTATCCAGCCTGTCACTTATAACAAGCCTCAATTTTATGTTAGATGTGTAACCGTCTTGCTTAGCTGCTGCCTTTTTGGCATCTGTATCAAGGATAGTTTTTGACACAAATTTCAAATTCTGGTAAAATTTAACTGAGATTTCAGTTTAATACCACATCATTAATTTTCTGGTGGCATTTGTGTATTAATTTGTTATTAGCACCAGAAATAAGGCTTTTTAAATTTTAAATACTGCTTCAATGGATTGTTTGTGGTATGTCCCTTACATGGTTAACTTTGAATGCAGCTTCTGGTGAACTCCTTCCTATTTGTGAGAGATGTGTTTTGCGAGTTGGTTTTAGGCTAGATCTTCTTTCCCCATCCCCTGCCCAATGGAGGATTGAGTCTAACCTGGAGTCTAATGTGAGATCCTTCCTTCGCCCACACTGCTATAGGGCAACAGAATAACAGCTACTGAGATATAGGTTTAACCCAATTTATGAACTGAAGGTTGATCTGGCTAAGCACAAACTAGTCCCTCTTGCCGAGCTCGCGCAGAATAAGATCATTCAAGGTAAGCACAATATCTCCTCTGTCCATTTCCTTTTCCAGGGGATAGGTAAAGAACATAATTAATTAGGCATTTCTTTCCTTGCTTTGCAAAAGCAGCCAATGCTGCGGGCACAAACAAACAGCTTCTCTTTTGAAAGAACTTAGTAGTTTGGAAACATTATCTACAGTTAGTGTGAAGAATGTCACTGGGACCAGCAATGTTGCTCACTTTTAATTAAGTCATAACTTAATCAAAGAGGGGCTTGGGTTTCAAATGAAAATGAATGCAAGGGAATGTACTGTAATGCATCTTCCTCCTGCCTTCCCTCTGCCCATGGAAATAGCCTCAGTTCCCCATGTTCCCCCTCAGAGTACTCCTTGCCCCTCTGTATTTTTCTGCCTCCATACTTCTTGTTCCCTCCATGTAGCCTGACTCTATACTTGCAATGCTGCCCTGTCCGAAGCAGCCTTTACCATCTCGCCTCTAGATCTGTCAATGAAGACAGTTGATCCAATCCCTCTTGTAATGTCTTCCAGTTAAACTGCTGTAGTTTCCCCCATCATTTCCCATTCATCCTACAATAGCCCAGACTACCCTGCGGTCCTCTCCTTTCCCCACCTCCAGCTCCTGGCTCTTCCATGTTCTCGCTACAGTCTGACGAATTTCCCTGTTCCTCATTGGCCACTGTTGGGTACTGGTTGAGAAGACCTAGGTCTTTGTAATTAGTGACTCTCCGGAGAACTTCCATACCTTCTTTGACCTGCCAGCCAGCTGGCTGCCAGTACAGAAGCGATGCACGTTTTTATCAGCCCGCGGGCCAGGAAACCCTGTGATCTGGCCAGGAATTACCGGTGCTCTGCCTGACACCGTGACAGAGCAGACAGCATGCACATGCAGGCTTTTCCTCGGGACTTGCTTGGCAGCAACAAGGGATGAATTCGGGTTGAAGGGTTTCACCACAAAAATATAATCTCAATGCTCACTGTAATTGTGGGATGATTACACTAATACTCTGGTGATGAGTGAACTAATTGCATTTTCTTGCAAATACAAGTCAAATGCCTTAATGACCAATATTTTAATTATTGAATTATTATTATTTTATTATTAATCTGATTGATAGATAAACAGGGCGAAATATTACGG
>KL258872.1:0-13287 GCA_000699545.1 Podiceps cristatus | reverse complement strand
TCTTTCCTCCATGGGGCAGGCCAGCTGGTGGTTTTCTCCCATTTGCAGTAACTTCTAGCTGCAGCCTACAATTTTAAGTCTTGCTGCATAGGAGGACTTGATTTAAGGTGAGATAATATGGTGCCGTTCCTGCTCGCTGCTCCTCCTCCTGTGGACTGCCCTGGTGTGACCTCCTTTGCCTTTGCTCTCTTCTGGCCTCTGAGCTTTGCTGCCTGCCTCTCTCCCCAGTTGCTCCCAGTAGCCACATTCATACCACTCCATGCTCTGCTCTGTCTGAAGGCCTCTCCTGTATCTTTAATATCCATCCTTTGCATCCTGTGCAAGAAACACTTGCAGCAAATGTTCCCACCATCCTCCTATTTCTCAGGTTATAACCTATGTGTCCCAGTTTTGGGAGCTTTTGCTTTAGATTAGCAGGGCTACAAAAATTAGGGCTGTTCAGACACCATTAATAGGCCTAGGGGGTCAATACATTATTACACCTGACATTTTCTCCACAGTATGACTGTCTTTCAGGAGGAAAACCAGCTCCTCAGTAAAAAAGTGAAGGGGAGAGAAATAAAGATGTGCCTGGTCGAAGCTCACTATGCTCAAAAAACCTTCTGGTACTGAAGCCTGCAAAGCAGAGTGGGGTATGGAAGACAGCTTATTTAGGGCTAAAATCTGCTCCCTCTGTGCCTTCTGGGAGGGGAGCTGGAACAACTTGATATTTTTGGCAATTGAGACCCAACAAGGTGACGTAATCCTTAGTCTAGTTTTCCTATGTGATCTGTCTTCGCATCAGGATGTTTTGTTACATCTGGCTAGCATGCTCTGGCTGGTGGTGGTCATTTATGACCTTACTGTTGCACATTTGCATTAATGCAGTAAAGCAAGCCCCAAACAGTAAAAAAATGCATGAGCACTCCCTAAAAACACTTTAAAGGAGAAAATAAGCCCTTTTTTACTTCTGTTTTTTTGGAGGGTGCAACTAAAGTTGCAAAATGACAAGCATTTTGAATTAGCTCTGTTGAGCAGCCCCATTTCAATGAGACTAACCTGCATTATTGTTCTCTCTCCAGTCCTAAAAGCTCTCCTTGGCATTTAAATGACAGATCAATCACTTCAGCTCCAGGCTAAGAAATCCTTCCTCCAATATTACAGGGCAGGTAGGTTTTCAGCTTGACATTCTTTTCTGCACAATGATTGCAACTTGCAATTATAAATTTAATCTTGCCTTACGAAACTGTAAGAGCTTATTCTGATGTGGAGATCTACATGCTACAAATTTGCACTTTCTTATGAAATAACTGAATTCCTAAGCAATGCAGCACTTTATTGATATGCAAAACTGTTCTGGTGAAACATGATAAGTTTCATAGCTGGAAGAGAATGATTTATGTGCAAAAAATAACATATGCAACACATGTCCTCCCTTTACGTTCATGGAATATAATTTTGAGCATATCCTGATTTCTTTGTCTTGATTTGTTCTTCCAAACAGTTCAACCATAGATATGGTTCTGTTGATTTGCCTGGGATCTGTGCCTTGATCTGGGAGGCCTATTTGTGACGCTGCTGCTGCAGATACACTGATGACTTATGACTGGTCAGTGAACTGAATGGAGCTTTTCTGCTTCTCATGAGATCCATACAAGCACTTCCAGCAGGAGGATTCACAGTTGCCAATCTATACACTTGTTTGCTTGACTGGTTGTGAAATGTGGATTACACTGCTAGGAACATTTGTGGTTTTTAAGTTCGGTTATACTGGTACTCCCTGTGACTCCTGCAGGTAGCTGGTGTCTAGGGCTTTTGAGCAGCTCCCTCTGGAAGGAGGAAAGGCATAGCCCTCTTTCTTGAGAAAGAGTATTCACAAAGTCTCACCTGAACAGGGCAGAAATAAAAGTGAAAGGATTTATTTGTTCCCCATCAAGCTTC
Source organism: Podiceps cristatus (assembly GCA_000699545.1). Lineage (NCBI taxonomy): Eukaryota > Metazoa > Chordata > Aves > Podicipediformes > Podicipedidae > Podiceps > Podiceps cristatus. The sequence continues at coordinate 11,367 of KL258872.1, read as the reverse complement.
CTTAGAAACAACTCTATTAAAATGCTTCTTTTGTTTCAAGGCACATTTCCTTTTCTCATTACTTGTGTCTGTAATTTTATTTTTTTTAAAGCTTTTCTGTTGCTGTTTGTTTGCAGATGCACATGCTGCTCTCTAACAGGGCCCAGCTCATGCAGCTCAGTTTCTGAGCAGCTGTGTGCAGGCTTGTTTTGGATTGCTATCTCCTGCTGCAAGTGAAATCACAACTTCTACCTAATCCTGCATGAAGGTGTCCAGCACTTCTCTCTCGCTCCCTAAGGGAATAAAGCAAATGTTTTTGACAAACTAAAAGAAATAGTTCAGATCAGAAGCAAAACAAATTAATTCAGTCTTTGCCAGCTAATTCACTCAGTATTCAGATGATGCTATTAATTGCTACTGTTAGAGAAAACTTCTGTGTTGTTTGTCTGATGCTGAATAAAAGAACAAAAATGAAAAAAAAAACCAAATAAAAATGATGAAAAGTGAACATTCAGGAAATGTAAAGTGAGTTCATTGGTTTATGAAGCCTATAACCCAGCCCAATCCAATGCAATCCAAGCTATTCACATAGTGAGGCTATGCGCTGCAGAAGTTAGTTCTGCACTCCATGTAGACCAATGGTTCTATGTTAAGGACAACAGCAGAATGCTTAGGAAACACGGAAAGCCTCACTTAGAGCATTTTGTCTAAATACACCCAATTTAGGAGAAAATGGATATTTTTAGAGGAGAGAATTAAAGAAATAATTAATAAAAAAGGCAAGGATTCATGTTAAATTCATTGTTTCTCTTCTGCTTTCATCAGCTCCCGTAGGACTCAAAAGACACATTGCAGTATTAAATTAAACACTTCTATAAGTTTACTTTTGTGTGTGTTTATGATCCTGCTTTTGATACTGAAATCTTACAGACATTTTTCAAATAATACACAAAGTAGGTGCTATATTCTCAAATTAACAGTATTTCACAGACTAAAGCTGAAAAGAATTCCACAGACTGACTGAGGAGTGATACAGCTGAATTTTGTTTTCTGCAGAGAGATCAGCATTTGTTTGTGCAAACTTCACATCAGCTACTCTGGCATCATGGCAGAGTGTTTTGTCTTATCTTTGAGAAATGTTATTCAAGAAGAAATATAATCCCACCTATCCCAGGTGTGTGTGCATATCTCCCATCAAGAGATTCTTCTACAGTCAATGGCCAATAAAAATAATTTGCCTTATACAATAGAGGCTTAAACGGTAAACAAAGAAATTGCAGATTTTAGAAGAAAAGCAATTAAATGCTAAACTCCCATTTCAACATTAGGTTTCATGTCTGACATGATTTTTAAAGGCAGTTTCCAAGGTCATCTTAAGCAGCTCTTCAGACAAATCAGGGAGGAGATGATGGAACTGTGGTTTGTAGTTCAAAGGTCCTAATCTGATATATGTTTCATGTAAACTTTGCAAGCCACTTGCTTTCTTTGTGTCTCAATTAACATTTGAATAACTCCTTGTCTCATCTAGTGTGATGATAAAGATTTAATAGAAAGACACCGTAAGCATCTTTCCATGATAAATATTATATAGATGAAATTACATAATATCTCTCTCCCAGATAACAGCTGGTCTACTATGAAAATCAAACCTTTTTCTGAGGATGGGCAGAAAACTGCTGTGAATGTAGAGCTCTTCCAACTTTTTTTTTTTTGTTTTATTTTATTTTTTTGGGGTTGGAATAAGGTGTTGGCTCCCTATCCATTTACTGATGAAGACATGAGAAGAAGGTGTTGGCTTCCATTTACAGATGAAGACAGGGAGGAATTTCTATGGGTCTGTCTTTTTTTGTCTTCAGTTACTGCTACTGGAGGTCTTGGGCTGGGAAATTAAAACTTGAATCTGAATTCTCACAACAATTGCTTTGTCTCAGGTTTTTGCCTGTATTGCTTTTTTTGTTATCTCTTTGTCAGTGAAGATTTTTAGCAATGAATGTATTTGTTCCTTAGCTCTAAGAGAGAGCTTAAACTAGTCCATATAGAACGGGACATCAGTAATAGCAAGCTGTAATCTGTACTAATTAAAGATTACTATAGGTAATGTGTTCATGAAGCAGCACAGCCTTAATTCAAGGAGCAGCTGGGCTAGGTGGTATGTCCACACGGATGGTCCCAGCAGTGGGAAATGAGATGGAGTCCCCAGCAAGTACACGCGTGCATCCATGTGAGAAGGAAAAGGTCAGGAAGGGCTTAAGGGGACATTTCATTTTTTTAAGTCAGAAGCCTTTACCCTGAGCATTTAAATTTTAGACACTGATAATGCTGGGATGAAACAGGCATATGGTACAGCTTCTCCTATAGAGCTCTTCCTCTCTCTTCATGCACGACAAATATTGCCCTACTTTTAGAAAAAAAAGTCTGTTGTGTTGTAAAAGGCAGATTACAATTGATGCTTCCTGCAGCTTCACTGACGGCTTGATGCTGGTTAAGAACCACCTGAAAATTATTTTGGCAAACATCCCAAACAATTTTGAGTCAGCTGAGCCCATGACTTGCTGTGACCATATGAGGGACAAGGACTCAAGAGACAAGGATAGGACACCCGGGTCTCTCAGGAGCCACATTTATTTTTGAAGTTAAACATGCTGCACGTGTGACAGAAAACCAATGGGAATGGGACGAACAGCATTGTGTGAGGGCCATTACAGGACTAGCTGCATCTATAGTAGAAGTGGTTGGGAAGAGAAGACAGCAGCATGGCCATTCCCTGTTTGTGTCCCAAGGTGCTTGTCAGGCTGCGGCAACAAGTTACCCTTCTTATCTCCTGTAAATCTGCCATTACTTTTCACTGCTCTTATCTTTTAAAACCAAGTTCCTTATAATTGGTATGAACCTAGCTATAGGGTGTTGAAAATAAACTATAAAAATCTCTAGAAATAACCTCAAGTAACTCTTCTAGACCTAAAACTTCTTAATTTTTAATCTGATATCTCAAGAGATTCTAAGTCCAACATTCTTGCCATGAAATAAAATTTCTGCTTATGGGACCAGCTTGGATGAGAAGTAAAGCGAAGTCTGAAAGTTTTTTGATGTTATGGAAATTCACAACAAGCCCCAAAAACATGGATCAGGGCTAGAAGAAGGTGAGGAATTTAGATGATAATAATATTGGTTATTACAAGGTTCTGCAGTTCAGTCTGTCAGGGATGGAAAGCTATCAGCAGATGCCTCTGGAAAAGCTGATGTGTGTGTTACCCTTTTTTTCTCCAGGCTTCACTAAAAAGGCTGGCTGAGATCAGGCAGCTGGTACAATTATCCCTAAAAGCAGTGGGTACAGTTTCAGGTTAGGAAAAGACAGAAAGTGTATGGATAAACTTGAAGTTTTCTGTTTATCTGGGTCTGATGATATGCACGCTGTGGCTTTCTGAGGCTGGATGAGATGCATCCGACCAACCCCAAATGTCAGTTACAAACTGGCATTGCTTGTGCCCATATGTGCATGTACACTTACACATGTTTTTGGGGCTGATGAAGGACCAGACTAAGCAATACAGATGAAGGAAAAGTGCTGAAAACTAGGAAATAGTGACAGATTGAATATGGAGGGGTGGTGGTAATTAAAGACCAATAAGGGAGAAAAAAAATATTCTGGGTATTTAAAATCAAAACATCTAATATTAATATTGACTTGATCTTTACAGAAATAGTTTATTTGTGGCAATTCTATTTTTGATTGCTATTTCTGTCTTCTGAGGGCAGTAATTTGGTGCAACCACATTTATCAAAGGGTCACTAGACAAAGATGGACTACAAAAGAAAGCATGTTTTAAAAACGTATAAACTAATGAGATAGTTCAGTCAAGAGATTTCCACTGAAAAGCTAACATTTGCCAACATATTCTGTTCCATGTATTTCAGATGCCACAGGATAAGAACTGTCAGTAAGTACTGACTTATAAAAATAATGACCACTGTAAAATGATTTTCTGTTTCACTTGGCTTTATAAGTCCAGTAATGTGTTGTTAATGAAGCACCCAGGGTGCATAGTATCACCTTTTCTGGGACTCTGAGAAACAACCAGCCATATGTACAGCAAATGTCTTTGGCAACACTGTGTGGCCTTAACTGGAATTTCTGTGCTGTTGTAATTTTATGACTCAATCCTGATGTTATTTAAACACCATTTTTCTGTGTTTAATTTATTTATTGTCTCTAGTGGTAGACAGAGACTGGTGAGCTAGATTATATTAACATTTCAGAGTAATAATAGAAGAAAGCAATTATATATGGGCATAAGAATCATTTTAATTAGACATTAAAGTAGGAATGGACAGACAATGATGAATCATTATATTGTGGTTTAATCTGACAGAGAGCTGGTCTGCAAGAGGAGCTCAATGAAACATATTGGCTGATTGAGTGAAATGTGGACAACAAGGAGAAAAAGTCAACCTCCTTGAGCATCTTTGCATCACCAATAAAATAAATAATTAGCCCATCATTTGTTTGAAGTCATGGGAAGACTTGGAGATTGCTAAAAGTTAATGGAAATATTTTCTTTACTCTGTCTTAAGATCCTATCAAACCAAGAGTAACTTAATACCTGTGGGCCGTTCCTCTGAGACTTCACTGCCATTTCCTTCTTCCTCAAGCCACCATATTATCAGCCTTTTTCTGTCATATAAGAAAATTTGAATGGAAGTCTCCTTCTATGGCAGTGTCCTCTGACGCTGCTTCCATGTAAACCTGTGCATCATGCTAGATCTTGGCAGCAGCCTTCTTGGTATTTGCTGTTTTCACAACCTGAAAATGAGAAAAGAGATTTATGTCTGAAACCCACTTGTCTTACGTGAGCTAGCAGAGCTTTTTACCACTGTGAACTGCATCTGTGGCCCTGCTTTATTCCTGCACCAATTTTCAGGTCAAATATAATAAAGTGATCCCCTAATGTAATGAAAGATGAAAACAGATGGTATTGAAAACTCAGTGTAAATTGGGTGCTGCATTACACAGTATCTATCATATGATAAGCAAGATCCATTTGTATATTGAGACTCTTGATAGCTCTGCACAGAGCCGAAATGGACTGGATAATTCATCATAATTTTTTATCAGCATACAGAGAGGTGTGGGCTAATGCAGCTCCAGTGTATACATGCTGCTCAGTCCAACCAAGGCAAAACCACAGCTCAGCAGCAGGTCTTGGATGCTGGCACTTTGAGCCTGCGTGCCAGGGTGCAGTGGGGCTGGGGCTCCCCAGGGGCTGGGAGCAGCAGGGGGGGCCCCAGAGCAGACAGGGCAGGGCAGAGCAATTCTCGATTTTGAGATGTGCTGACACCTACAGGGATGCCTTCCCTTCCCTGCATGACATGCCTGGGCACCTTGCCGTAACACAAGAAAAAGCTAGGTACCTAAAAATGGGGTTCAGAAAAGTGAGCGTGCTGAGTTGAGACTCTCCTTGGTTAGTCAATAAGGAGCTCTGAGCGGAGTGGTTGGGGAATATCAGCATCTCACTGTGTTTTGCAACCTGAAACTCCTGCCAAAGCTGGTCACCTGAATGACACCTTTCTGAAAACTGGTGGTTCTTTCTCTGATTTCCTTTCCAGAGAAACTCCAGACATCTGCCCTGAAAGCTGGGCTTAGGATCTTCTAGATGACACTGGTAGCCACCAGAGTAGTAAATAATTTTGGACTAGTATTCTTGCCAGGTGATGCCATTTCATTTTCCATTCAATCTTCAGTGGGCTAAAGAGATTGTCAGGGCAACTGGAGTGGAGATGTCAGCCCTATCAGAGGGGAATGGTTGCTTCCTTATGGTGTGACAAGCAGGGTGAAAGTGTTAGGAGTCAATGGTGGGTAGAGATGACCACCAAGAGATGGCCACTGGTCTCTGTGCTTGATGGCACCAGTAGTCATTTGGATGGATTAGAGCAACCCCCTGAGAAAAAAAGTAAGTCAGTCTCAGTCAAAACCCACATATTTTTGGCTTTCCATGCCCGGTGTTTGAAGACCCATATTAAGTACAGGGGTACCCTCTCTTATTCTCAGGTACCAAAGTCCTGTAGAGATCAAGACTCTCCTACCAGCACCATAGTGGCAGCTTTCCCCTCTCCTTATGTTTTGCAAATTAAAAACCTAGGAGAAACTCTCAGAGGCAGAAAGGGGCAGGGCCACAGCTGACAGAGCAGGCGTCTGAAGGCATATGGTGAGTTCCACTGAGGGCAGCTCTGAGAGACAAAAATTGTCTTCCAAAGCAGAGGAGATGTGAAGCGTGGAAAAAAAGGACTGTAATTATGCAGCTGAGAGTGATTGGCGTATTAGTCATTAACTCCTATGCCTATGGTTGCCCATGATTGGCATGTTAGACGTTAACTCCTAGAGGAGGTACTGGAGTTTGAAGGGAAACTGAACTCCCTTTTCAGTGACGTAAAGTGGTGTAGATATAATCAACATTATTAGGGACACTGAAAGAGGTTAATTGACGGCTGACTTTGAGACAAAGTAGACAGAGATACTTTGCTTCGTTCAATGTATAGACTATTCTAACCAAAGACAGGTCTTCTCATGTGACTCCAAGGAGGGCAGTTAGTAGCCCCCCAAGTCTAACTCACCTGTGAATAGCAAGAAGATCAAGCCAGCCAAGTTTCCAGCTGAGCTAAGTAGAACAAATGAATTTTAGCTGTGTTTCTCAATGAGTTTGTGAGAAATCTACAAATTGAGAGCTTACGTCCCATGCCTGTTGACCGATGTGGTGGCCATGGGGTTTGGGTTGCCACCCGAGCCTGACCCTTATGGCCTCACAGGGGTTCTAGGGACAGGCCTTGCAGGCGAAGCCCTGCCGGTCCCGCTGTCACCACCATTCTCTGAGGGCAGCTGGCCTGCATCACCTATTCACTGTGACTATTGGAGTCTGATGGCTGTTGAAGAGCTCCTCAGGGACATAACAGTAGCTGAGGCAAGGTCTCTGGAGGTAGTGGGAGACTCAAAGTGTGTGAAACAGTTGGTTCTGAGGTCAGAAGTGCTAGGGAGAGCTGATGACTAATGAGGTATTGGATTCTGTTTTCTGTTTGTTAATTATCTAGTTTCTTTTAATTTATTCCTTATACATTGAATAATTTCTACAAGTTCTTAGTTTATAGCTTTCCTGACCATTTGCTGTTTCAGCAAATGCTCCTACTTAAACCTGCTGGCTAGACAGATGCAGAAAATGAAAGCAAAAGAAGTGTGAAAATACTAGCAGAGGAGAAAAATTATTTTCTCAGATGGTGTTTACTTCACCCTCCCAGGCCAATCTGTGAGGAGCCAAGATGGGGTCTGGGATGGCTGAAGAGCAGCACTGAGCTGCTGCAGGGCTGCTGGACAGACTGTGCTGCCGCAGCCCAGCACAGGCCATGATCTCCTGCAACAGCAAAAAAGCTGCCTTGCGCATGAACCTGGCCAACTGACCGCCAAATATCAGCAAATACTGGCCCCTTATTTAGTTCTGGTCTCACATTATTCTGGATTCATCTCCAATACAGTCATGTTTGAGTGACCTGATAGTTCTGTCACACGGGCAGTACCTGAAATTCCGCATTCACCTTCAGTGTGACTGTCTCTCATCCTGAGCAGCTCACGCTGGGCATGCCCACCCCCGCCTCCTCTGCAGGACTTGTCACCGAGGCTGCACAAATTTGGCTATATCTCCAATCGCTTTTTTCCCCCCTCTCCCTGCCTTTGCTCACTCTGTCATCGAGCTTCACTGACCAGGCACTAAGTGAACACTGAGTATTCAGCACCAGCCTTTGGTTTCTGCACTTACAGCACATAACTGCCTGTGGGATCAAGCCCTAATTGAAAGAGTAATCGGGCATGACTTCTTGGTGATTGCTTTTAATGACCCCATCCTAAGCCCCTCCAGAAGACAAAGGCAGCTGAGGGCACTAAACTCAAGGATGGTGCTCAGTGTCTCACAGATTTGGATCTTACCTGACTAGGCTTTCTGAGAGTTGATGTGTAAACCAAGTGACAAAACCACCTTGGAAGTTAAACAGTGATTAACTCTCTGCTTCCTTACCCAAGGAGGCTAAAGAACTTCATCAAGAAGCATTTTAAAATGAATGTAACTTTAGTTTCTGCACACAGTAGGAGATAAGAAGCAGGGAATACATTATGGAGAGGATATTTACCATATTTTCAGACTTACAGCTAGCAGGATAGCTGGGAGGAAAAATAAGCTTTTATTCATCCATTCAAGTTATAAATGAGTGTGGGTAATACAAAGGGAACTGACTGAAGCATCGTCTCTTCTCCCTTAGCCCCCTGGAGCTGTTTTCTACCATATTGTCCTTCCTCCCTCTCACCTCTGTCTCTTATTCCAATCTTTATTATTCCTTACCTTATTCCCTTCTACTCCTGATTTTGCGTGAGTATCTAAGCTGTGAGTTTTATGTACAAATACCAATTTACAGGACTTGGATGATGCAAGCTGTGTGCAAGGCAAAGCAGCAGAGAAGGTGGACAGCGCTGGGTATTTAATGTATGGGAGCAGACCGGTGTATGCAGCCTGGAGGTCATATTACTGCTCAGAGCTGACTATAAACTACCACTACTTACTGCATCTACAGGGTTTTAAAAACATAAATAGAGTAATGAACCTTAATGAGATCTCTATCTGACAGGGATGAGTTAATAGAAATGCAAAATTTTGCATTGGCCCTGTAGCTTAGGCAACCCTACTGCAATTAGGAGAACTGAAATGTTTGAGGTACTAAGGGCTGTGGCACAATGACTTTAACGGCAGAAGTTAGTCAGCACTGTACCTGCCGCTTGTGCTTCTCAGACCATTGAGGTATAGCTAGTTTTGGACAGAACAGAATGGTAATATTTATTGTGTCACATCTACTTGCTTCTAAGACCAATTTAGCTGGACACATGCAATGATGTATGCACACTCCAAAGCCAAAATAATATTAACTGGTGCTCTGCCAAGTCACTCTCAGCTGATGATTCTCATAAAGTTACTTTTCTCTCAGCCCCTAACTACTGCTCAGCAAGGAGAATGGCCTTTCCCACAACATATCTGTATGGATCGCAGCAGAGATGGAAACAGAATTCTATTATAGCCATGAAAAAAATACAAAAAGTGAAATTCTGTTATAGGCAGGCAATAACATTCTTTTTGCCTAAAGAACCCATGCTTTCTTTAATGTATGTTATAAAACAATTCCGCACAACTTTATGATCTAACTTTGCAAACCAACAAAAAACTGTGACTATATTTTATGCTAGGCTTTGAGGATTAATTTTCCTGAAGCGTGCAGATACCTCTGTCTCCAACAACATACCTTTTCCATAATGTCTAGTGGTGAAAGTATGCATTTGAGGAGTGGGAGATGGGATTTTCTTCTTTAACAAAGGCTTTTTGACCAGTTCCCACACCTTCTGTGGGATCGACTCTCTTGAAGAACAGCTTGACTCTCACTCCCAAAGTGACAGCTGTATAAGGCAGCAAAAAGGAGGGAGCAGAAAGAGGGATAAGCAAAAGAAACGGAAAAAGGGGGAACTGCATTCTCCTAAAGCATGTGAACTAAATGGGCTCTTTTGCTCCTTTCTGTATTTTTCCTGACCAGTGAAAACTCTCATCGATTCTACCCATTGTCCCCTTCTTCCCTGCTGTCTAAAGAAGAAAGTGGCTCTGATTGGCAATTCTTACCCCATGATTTGCCATAGGATAAATCTAACAGTTCTTAAGCAATCAGAATATGCCTGGATTTCTTTTTACTGCAGTTGTCTTATCACCTTATCATGATTCTTTGGCTTTTTCTGTAGCAGTTTTTTTTCTGTGGTGCTGAAATGTATGGAAAAGTCAGATTTATTGCTCATTAAATGGAATCCCCCTGTTTCTGTTGGATAGTTAGTGGGGAGAAATGCTGGTGAAACATATTTGGGGAGCATACAGTGCTGTTTGCAATTATGGACATAATTAGCTGCTGCATAACTGAACTGTATAATCAGAATTAGTGGCCAGTGCTCTTGTAGAAGATAAAATCCCCAGAAGTATCATTTTATGGAGACCTTTGAAGTTTCCTACTTTAAGCATCAGTGAGTCTGACTGGAGTTGTCCCTCATTATAAATACACTCTCCCAAGGGTGTCATTGTTTCTCCAAGGGGGAGAGAAGGGCTGCCATCTACAGCTGATCTGAAATGCCCAAGTTAAGGTGGGTACGGGGAGAAGAGCTGTGGGCAACCAGCTGATATTCTTAATTGATAAAATGTAATGTATTACTTCTATTACCACCACACTTGGGAGGTCCAATGTAGCATCCCGAACTCAGAATGTGTACAGTGGTTGCTCTGAAGTACAGGGTTAATAAGGGGAGTGGGACTACTCACTAGGAATGGCTGCTGGTGACCTTGCCACCAGCAAGGCAGGCTTTGCTCTGCTATGGCAGCAGCCTATATGTTGCTTAAGATGCACATGGAATCATGGCAGAGACCTTGCTGGAGGGGGTCTGCGCAGCGGTATGGCGTGACTGACTTGGGCACCTCTGCCGCGTGGAACAAGCTCTGGGAGTTCATGTCCCATTCCCTCTTCCCCCTGTCCCGGAGCCAGTGCGCTGCCAGCCTGTGGGCTCTGGGGCAGTGGCACTGCCTTCCCACCCGCTGCGGTAGTCCCAGACTTGGGGGAAAAAGTCAGCTTGCAGTTGCTGATGAGAGGCTGCTGCTATCCAAGTTCTTTGCCTTTCACTCCTCCTGCTCTCTCCTCCTACCCTAGCTGCAATATAATTTTCCATCTTTTGCATTCCATGCACATGAAAACCATTTTCTTTTCACTTAGTTAGAGCAGAGCAGAGATAACAATTTAGCTCTACCTTAACTATGTGCTCTTCAAGTGTGTGTGTCCTGAAATCTCTCCTTTAGGGTATCATGATTTTAAATGATGGCCAAACAATGGCACTTTTCAATTTAAACTATAGCAATCATGCATAGAACATCTGTGCTCTCCCATTAAAAAGCTGTTCCTCATAGCCACACTTTATTATGCTAGTCTGTGGGTTTTGGTTTGGTTGTTTTCGCTCCCCCCTCCTGAGCATTTTAAAGGGGCATTTTCAATTTAAACAACTGGCTGATACTGAAAGCAGAGGAATAAGGCCAGCTTTCTAGGTATATGGATACACCGATACACAGACTGAATTTCCCAGGCTGGCAGAGTCTGGAGCTCTTTGTCAGAAGGACATACAACTCCTACTCAATTCATGTGTCACTGGATCACACACTTGCATTTATAGATGACAATGATTTCCTGAATTTTCTATTTGTGTTAGAAAGTTTCAGTATCCTCTAACTCTACTCTCAGCTCAGCTCTGTGCTGTCAGCTTGTGTGGGATAATTGCTGGAGGTAACTTAG